>PVIU01014400.1:0-52083 GCA_004026605.1 Ondatra zibethicus
ACTGAAAACCCCCAAACCTTCCAGAGGCCTTTGTATTTATAGCTACTAAAATTTTATTTTTTAAATATGTACTTTTGTACGATATAACAAAAAAAGACCTTAAAAATAATAATATTAACAGGCTTGGTGTGGATTTTTAGAAGAAAAACAGGAGAAATTGAAATCAAGAAAGCTTTAAAAAATATTTTTTTGCTGGTAATACAGTGGCCAAGGAATGCAAACATAATTACATGTTTCTCAATTTTCCTAGAAGGTCAGAAGAGGTTAAAGCAGAAGTACAACCAGTAGGCGTTAGATTCTTCTGAAGCTTTCACACACAATTAATTGTGGTGCAGCCTGGGAGTCTGTTGCATCAGACTGTCTGCAAAATGTACTAAAACTATAGCCTTACAACAAATTCTTCTTTCTGAAACTGTTATGCTTTGATATTATCCACATTTTTCTTTCATTGACAGTATCAGCTGGACATGAACTTTCATACTTGTGTGGAAAAACACAATTGTTACCTCCTCCTGCACTTTCAGTGATTATTTCTCATGTAACTCTAAATATCCTGCTACCTAGTAGGAGAGTCTTCCTGAGCTCAGAATTAAAACTACCCTAAATTTTGAAGATCCCAATTTTTAATCTCTCTGTACTTTTTTCCCCAAAATGTTTTTATTAATCGTTTGGGAATATCATACATTTCACCTCATCACACTCTAGGCCCATTCCTCTCAGGTCCAGCCTCCCACCCTTGCACCATCCCCCCCAAAACAGACAAAAAGAAAAGTAAAAAAAAACACCAAATCTAATTTGTGTTGCCCTCATACTCACTCACTGGAGCATTGTCAAACTGCCAGGGGCCAACCCCGTAAAGATAATTGAGTCTTTCCCCGCCTCCGCCGCCAACAGAAACCATTAGCTGTGACGTATCGGTTTATCATATTTCTCACATTTTTTAAGGACTCTCTTCAATAGTGTCATGTCTAGACTGTTTCTTTTTCTTTTTTCTTTCTTTTATTGGTTAGGGGGAGGATTGCCACAGAAGCCTTCAATATCTCTCATTCTCAGTTATGAGTCTGCAGTCATCCATACCACTGCAAAAGAAGCTTCCTTGCTCATAGCACCTGGTGGCAACACGGATCAAGGATTTCCACATGGTTTCCCATGGCAGATCAGGTCATGGACATCAACGTGCTTGCTGGCGGCACCACAGATCACAGACGTCAACATGACCTCTGGCAGCAGCATGGACCACGGAAACCAACATGGCCTCCAGTTGGCATCCACCAGACCACGGATGTCAACATGTATCTAGGCTGAACAAGGTATCTCTCCATAGTGAATGGGCTACAAAAAGCCAGTTCATGCACTCGCGATAAATACTGGTTCCACAGCCAATGTCTCCACAAACTGAGCAAGCCACAAAACTGTCGCCCACATTCAAAGGGTCCTATGAAGGTTCCCCAGCTGTCAGTCCAGAGTCAGTGAGCTCCCACTAGCTCGAGTCAGCTGTTTCTGTGGATTTCCTGAGACATCATCGTCTTGAGCACTTGCTCATATTGTCGCTCCTCCCTCCCTGACTGGACTCCAGGAACTCGGCCCAGTGCTTAGCTGTGGATCTCTGCGTCTGCTTCCATCAGTTACAGGAAGAAGGTTCTTTGATGACAATTAAGGTAGTCATCAATCTGCTTCAGGGGAAGGGCAATTAAGGCACCCTCTCCATTATTGCTTAGACTCTTAGCTGGGGTCATCCTGTGGATTCCTGGGAATTTCCCTAGCGCCAGATTTCTCACGAACACCATAATGGCTCCCTCTATCACGGTATCTCTTTCTCGCTCTCCCTCTCTGTCCTTCCCCCTTCTCTCTATCTTTAGTTCAACTTTTCTCCTCCAAGTACACCCCTCTGTTCCTCCATCTTTTTCTCCAATTCCATAAGACTTCTTTTTAAAAGCATTTTGTCATAAGGTCTGCCTTTGTCCAGTTGTTCCAGAGCTACTGTGTACTCTGCAGGCTCATATGAAGCCACCACAACTCCCCACAAAACCTCTGTGGGTCTCTCAGGGTCCTTGAGGTGAAACCCAGAGCCCAGTCTCTGTTGGAGGCCACCACCATGTTGAACTGTCTCTGAAGATTCCAAATTTTAAGTTAAAAGGCTTAGGTTTAAATCATTAAAAGTTAATGACCATTGTTAAGTACGTGGGTTTTGTTTGGTTTTTAGTTTTGTCCTTGCCCTTGGTCTGATAAATGATCAGACTCTGGCAAGGGGGAGGTTAGAAGAGGCTCATGAGAGCCTAGCCTCTGTGAAGGCATATTTCATGCAGAATTCCAAGTGTCCAGTGCATAATTAGCAGTGATTAGCCATCAGCTTGACATCTGAAACCGCAGCTGCCTAGGTCTGGGGCCTTCTCTGCTCTCAGGCATGCAGGGGCCTATGCTCAAACGTTCACTCCAGATTTTCTCAGTGCCTCTCTCTAACTAGTCAGTTGCAGAGCACAGCCCCAGGCGAGCCATGAGGCTCTGGGAGCGTCAGGAAAATAACCATTGTGTCACATGTAAAACTTGACTTTGTCAAATAACTCAGTACAGTTTCTTTCTAGGACTCATAACTAAAACTGGCAATGGTCATGCCTATGCTAACGAACACTTGAAAGAGTTTTGCGATTTGTGAAATATTATAATCACGTCACTAAAATCCCTTACTCTCCACAGGATCAAGCTTGTGAAATAATGCCATCAAATACTTAACTGACAAATTTTAGTAATTAAAGGGGATGTTTATACCCACCCAATTCCCAGTGCTATTCTACATTTAGCTATGCTAACTTTAATTCTTTTAATCTTTTCACTTTAGAGACAAAGCTTCCTTTGCTGCCCAAAAACATTTTGCCCTAAGGAAACACAGCCTAAAGTATACATTAAATGAAAACATCTAAAAATTCATCAATGGAAAAGACCAGGGTTAACATAGGGGCAAGGTTATGTTTCTGTTTTTCCAGAAAATGAACAAAGTCCCAGACAGCTCCTGATCTGATGCATCTAACCAGGACATCCAGATACCTCTGGACAAATAAAACATCTGAAGATAGATAATAAACTCATCAAGAGAAGATGTCCCAAGAGAAAGGGCAAGCCAATGACTTGGGGAGATATCAAGACTCTAAAAATCATCAACCGAGGCTTTGGGGAAACAGCAAAGATGCAATATTACCGACCCAAAATGATGCTGTCATGTTTACTGACTGTATTGCATGTCAATTATCAGCTTTCCAATGCAGAATTCAAATGCCTTTTGTCAGAGGGGATAAAAGGCACTCCTGTATTATATTGTTTTGCCATGTTAAGGATTATCATTTAGGATCAATTGGATAAAAAATGGTATATTTTTGCTGACTATTTGATCACACTGAGAACCCCAAGTTTACATTTGCATTGATTAAATAAAATCAACCTTGGGATAGGAGGCAGAGCCAGCGACTAGTTGGCAGAAAGTAATCATAGAGAATCAGAGGGAGTCTGGAAGATGGATAGAGAGGTGCACAGGAAGTAGTAGGAGGGACTTTGGATGTGATGGTCCTTTTTGGTTTGGCAAAGTGGAAGCATGCTCTCTTTCTGAGATGCCAGCAAAGAAGGAAGGTCAGCTGGTTGTTCCTCAACCTCTCTGAGCTAGCAGGTTTTCACCCCAGCCTCTGATCCATGAGTCCTATTGATAAATAAAACAACAGAAATTTAGTTGAAAACTGCATTTGATGGCGATGGCAGGAGGCAGATCTGGCAGGACATAAAAGTCCCAGCAGGCTCCTGCCTGAAAAGTGGGTCAGTAACTGTGGAGCCACAACTACTGACTGAAACAACACTATATTCAGGCACAGCTGCTGTGCCAATGGGAAAACAGCAGCATATAAATATTTAGTCCCATGGAGGGGCTGTTCTAGTTGAACTAATCTGACTTGCCAGTCCAAACCAATAATATGGATTCCCTCATAATTAAATACTCCTTGGAAAGCTCTGATAGTGGAAACTATAGTTATGTGAAAATAAAAAGGGAACATGCTACTAAAGCTGATATTGTTGGACTTAGAGCAGGGCTTGCTATCTGTTGCCAATGGTTTAGAAGACAAACTCTGGCTTTATTTGCTGCATGGCAGTCAAATCTTTTTGTATCAGAGGAGACCCGTCTATTGTGGGGCTCTTAAGAAGAAATTTATATGGCATAGCAGTCACCCATATGAATGAAGTACAAAGAACAATTCCACCTCTAGCCACACCCTTCCCTCTGGTAGTCTTGGTTGTCAACAATTTCCTGGCAGGTGTTTCTTTAATGTGTCACATTTTCCTCATACTATTGATGGTTAAATTAATGATTTTTCATAAAGAAATAGACAAAAAACTCTTGCAATCTATGAACAGCCATAATGGTTAAGATAGCTTTCCCTTTTCCTTGATCTTCTGTTAGCAATTCTTATGTTTGCCTACGTTAATTAGACTAGCCATGGAGGCAATGCATTCAACATAGCCTTTATTACAACTACTATTTTTCTCTAAAAAAAACCTTAGAAATAGGGAGATATAGGGGGAGCTGAGGTCTTTGTGCCCACAGGTAAGCCTAGAGAACCCAGGAATGATGAACATGCAGGCTTGTCTCTTCAACAGAAGAGACGTGTATACCTGTCTTCTACCCAGAAGGCTGGGAATGGATGCAGTTAGTAACCTAGTGACCTTTGCTCTCTGTAGGGTCAGGCCTCACCTGAATCCCCCAGAATGTTTATCTCACACCCTTCCTCCATAGACTTTTAGCTTGAGCATTGTTTCTTAGTCAATAGAAGTCATCCTTGGAAAGATGTCACATGTACTTGTAATTTGATGACCTCTACACTATTTGTATGACCAAGACCACACCATATCCTCCCCTAGGCCCTTAAGCTATAGAACCCATCTTTGTGGAAGAGGTCACATGGACTTTGCAAAATAGTTTCTATGTAGGCACACTTTATGTGTTATTGTGCACATGGATTGAGATAATTATCACCAGAGAACTTTTCCCCCAAAATTTCACTTTACTTAAATACTTAAACAATAAACTTCCCTGAGATAAGACTCTAGAAGTTTGAATTAACACCAACTACTAAATTTTGTTGAGTCAGATTTCCTCCTTGACTCATGTGGTCCATTACTCTGCAGGCAGGTGGCATTTGCAGGGACCTGCACAATGATAGAGATGTAAATAAGAACTTCCTGAATAAGACTCCATTTGCCCAGGAAGTAAGGCCAATAACTGACTAGTGAAATCTCATAAAACTTACAAACTCTGTGCAGCTAAGGAAGCAATCAATTGAGTAAATAAGAAACCCGCAGAATAGGAAAGAATCTTTGCTACCTATTTTCCTGACAGAGTTATTAGCTAGAACATATTAAAAACTCAAAAAAACAAAGAGTTGAGAAAACAAGCCATTCAATTAAAATGAGCTATGAATCCAAGCAGACAGTTTACAAAAAGAGAATTAAAATGACTAAGGATTATTTCAGAAAGTGTTTGACTTCTGTCATAGTGTTTCTATTGCTGTGAAAAGACACTATGGTCATGGTAACTCTTAAAAAGAAAAACATTTAATTGGGGATCACTTACAGTTCCAGAGGTTTAGTCCATTATCATCATGACAGACATGGTGGCAGGCAGACATGGTGCTGGAGAGGGAACTGACAGTTCTACATCTTGATCTGCAGGTAACAGGAAGTGAACTATCATACTGGGCATGGCTTGAGCATTTATGAGGCCTCAAAACCCGCCTCCACAATGACACACTTCCTCCAAAAAGGCCACACCTACTACAATAAGACCACACCTCCTATTAGTGCCACTCCCTATGGGCCATACCTATTCAAACCACCACATCATCTTTAACAATCATGGAAATGCAAATCAAAACAACTTTGAGATTTCATCTTACGCCAGTCAGAAAGACTAAAATCCACAAATCAGCCAGCAGCAAATGATGGTGAGGGTGTGGAGGAAGGCAGCCTCACTTAGAGTTGGTGGGATTGGAATCTGGTACAGCAACTCTGCCTATCAGTGTGGAGTGGTGTAGGAGGACTACAGACTGGCTACCCAATGTGGCTGACTAACTCCATGTAAAATCTGAGAGAGCTTCAAAAAGAATGCAGAGTTTTTGCTGTTTGCTAGCAGGGTGCGGCAGAGAAAATTTCTTCACTCAGCAGCTGCAACAGTAAAAAAGCAGCAGCGGTTTTAAAATGCCGGCTTTCTGGGCTATGCTGCTGGTGCCATCTCTGGCTTCCACTGGAGACAGATCATTTGGATGGGGTTTCTGACTAAAGCAATAGGCTTGCTTGCAGTGTGGACTGTTGTGTGCCTGGAACTGTGCACAGCTCAGAGGCACAAGTGACTCAGAGGCACAAGCAGCTCTGCCATGCTAGCTGTGCAGTGCACACAGCTCAGAGGCACAAGCGGCTCTGCCATGTTGGACTGGGCAGAGCAAGCAGGCAGTACCTGTATTTGACCTGGGATTGTCGCAGCTTAGATTCTTAAGAGCTTAGCATTTTAAAAGCGTAAAGCAGAAGTGTTCCTGGACAGTAAAGAATTACAGATTCACAATAGGACAGATTCAGACATAAAAGACCTCTAAATGGGTCACACTGTTGAATAAAGGTACGTAGTAAGCTTAAAAGAGAAAAGAAATAAAGAATATAGAGAGATGCTTTTAAAAAAGGGTAAAGTCTTTAAAGAGACAGAGTATAGATAGTTTTAGATTTAAAAAAAAATAAAGAAAAATAAGCCACATAAAAAAGGAAGATTCACAGAATGTCTGGATTATGTATTTTATTGTGTTTTCTTTGAATTTTTTTGACTGTGAAGGAGCTAAATACAGAGAGAATTTTCATTGTATGGGCTGCCAAACTAAACCAGCATATATGTTCTATAGGTATCTTGACTTCAAAATTTGGGTCTAAGGATATGATGCTTTGGAAAAGAGGTTCTTCTTTTGTTTTCACAGAGGATAAGACCCTGTGGATTCCTTCTAGACCAATATGGTGTGATAGACCATGCCCTCCTGAAAGGTCACCGTGAACACCTTCAGAAAATTCCTTCACACAACTGCCAACTGAGATGAACCTGGCACACAGGATACACCATGAAAGACCTGATTAACAGCACCCCCATACAGCAGGAAGAAGTTTGGAGAGAAAAAACTATGTCCATATTCCCAAATATTGTTTATAAATGTTCTTTTACATTTAAAGGGGGATATGATATAGATATGAATAATTTGCATTGGTATAAATCTTGATTTATTGATGCAAGTTTAAGGTCAATTTTGTTATATGTATATATGTATTTCTGATCTTGATTAAGGTATTATGATTGTATAGTTCATTTAAAAATGTAATGTATAATTAAGAAATATAGGTTAATAGATAATCTCTATAATAGTTAAGTTTGTAGTCATGTTAGTTAGATTTTCTAGATGTGCATAGATATATTTCAGATGGGCATTCTTCATATCTTTCAAAGACTCAGAATATGGCATTTAATGTTTTAATAACTTAGGGCTTTTCATAACAATGAGACATGTCTGCTCCTGGCAGCACCAAGCTACTTCAAGAGAAAGACGGGCATCGAAGAAGCTCCTTATGGAGTTTGATTAGCTATTTTGGCAAGAAACTGCTCTTGCCTGGACTGTTGCATAAACTGGACACAAAGAACCCACAGAGAAAGGGCTGATAAACTTGCCTAAAGGTGAGATGATCCTTCAGGGTTCCTGATTCATGAAAGAGTCTGCGAGACATTCTGCAGACACAGAAGAAAGTGACTGAACTGTCTTTGAAATTTCCAGCCTTATGGAAATGTCTGCTGGATACTATGGGCCTGTAGGCTGAAGATGGATGCCCCAACAGTACAGAAGAACTTTGGGTGACTGTCCAGGCAGCGAGATGCCTCTGTCATTTCTAGAGTTTGTCATTTCTAGAGTGCTTACAATGTACTTCCTGTTTACTTAGGTAATATTATATCCTTTTGGAGTCTTTGATGGAGTTGAAGAATAGACAGATAGCTATAGTTATAGTTTTCCATTGTTATGATAAAAGATAAAATAGATCTAAATATGGTAACTGTAGTTCTTGCTTGATAACTGTTTTGTTACATGTAATTTTACTATGTTAAAATGAAAGCCTTTCTTTTTTGTTTAAACAGAAAAGGGGAAATGGTGTAGGAGGTCCTTCTTTCTATGTGTTTCTTCCATTGGTGAATAAAGAAAACTGCCTTGGCCTTTTGATAGGAGATCAGGTAGGCAGAGTAGACAGAACGGAACGCTGGGAAGAAGGGAAGTGTGGCAGACGCCATGTTTCTCCTGCCTGAGATGGACGCTGGTTAGACTCATGCCAGTAAGCCACAGTCCAGTGGTGATACATATTAATGGAAATGGGTTAATCAAGATGTGAGAGTTAGCCAATAAGAGGCTAGAACTAATGGGCCAGGCAGTAATTAAATGAATACAGTTTCTGTGTAATTATTTTGGGAGTTAAGCTAGCCGGGCACCGGAAACATGGACCGCTCCTCATTACTACAGTGGAGAATTCTCAAAAGGCTAAAAATAAACCTACAATAAGACCCAGCTATGCTGTTCTTTGGCATATACCCAAAGTACACAGAATTCTATACCACAGATGTATGTTCATCAGTGTTCATTATCAATATATGCACTACAGCTAGGAAATGGAAACAAACTAAATGTCTTTCAACAGATGAATGAATAAGATGAAAATGTGGTATATATACACTATAGAATACTATTCAGCTGTAAAGAAAAATGAAATGAAATCATGAAATTAGCAAGTAAATAGATGAATTTGGAAAATATTATATTAAGTGAGGTGACCCAAGCCAAGAAAGATTAAAAAAAAAAAACACATTCTTTCTCATCCGTAGACCCTAACTCCAAATTTTCAGATGTGAGCATATAACCTAGAGTAACCACAGAAATTAAGAAAGTAAAAAAGGACCACTTGGAGATCCTAGAGGTGGTAATAGTAGGGTACAAGTGATATGAAGGGGGAAATAGGGAAAATGGAGAGGGGACTTTAGTTGAGGAGAGAGGTGGAAAATCAATACAATAGAGAGAAAGAGGAGGGATAAATAACACTAAGGATTTTTGGAATGCCTTAATGTGACCTCTTCCTTTATAATTATTTTATATCTATAAAAATTATTTTATATTTACCTAAAATTATATATAACACATATAAGTGTATGTGTACACACACACATATGTAGCTTAAATAAAGTTTTGGCCCCTGGATGACTATATTTGCCCCAAGAACAAATGACCATGTAACAAAAACTCCAGCACTAGGTGTGAGAGACCTTTGGAATTGTTGGCCATAGGAGTCTATGAGACTTCCCCCCCATTTAAAATATTGCTTTTTCCATTGTTGGTGGTTGATTCTTGGAGGTTGGAAATAAGTCCATATTGCTGAAGATACCATATACTTTGGACAGAGAATTCAAACGACTCAAGCTGGATCTGAACTGAAAACTTCCTCTCTGAGAACTAACTTTTGCATAGGAAGGTCTTATGCAAGCTGCCAAAGGACAAAAACAATCACAGTTCTATGATTGTTGCTGTGATGCCTATGAATCACAACAGCGACCATCAGGGTAGGACATTCCTAAGGATGCCGCAGTGGCATTCAGCTCTCTAATTGTAATAGTGGCCAAGAGCTCTCTAACTAGACTTAAAAGCCACTCAACAGGAGGGAAATCATATTTGATGCTGGAAACCTAATCAACTACCCAGGGCTAGTGAGATCATAGATCTTAGAGGAGAGCCAATTACCATCACTTTATTAAACGAGCTAATTTCTAGCTGCATTCTAAATACATATTGTTATTCCCACTGATAAGTGTGGCTCTCATTCCCTCATCAAAGAAGCTTCTTTTTGCATCAGACAGACCATTACAGAAAACCACAACTCTTCAAACTATAAAGAACCACTGACTCCTGGATGCCCAACCCCAGTGGGTATATCCACAGCACAGCTCCTGCACCTGGGTCTCGGGGTTCATCACGGATGATGGAGTGGAGATATTATAAGAGCCAGAGGACCAATAAGTCTGCTTTGAGAATGTGTCTCCTAAAATGACAGGGAAGCTTCACCCATGGTACTGTAACAATAAGGCTGCCTAAAGAAGGCTCAGACAATGACAACACCATTAGACATACTAATATAGAAGAGGAAAATCTCACAGGGCCTCACCCAGACACAAAGAGCTACAGTCAAATGACGACTGCTGAAGAGAGGGAGCATCAGTCCTCCCAGGGATGAGCCCCTAATTGGTTATCCAATACTGAGTGGTCAGCCCTGAAATCATACGCATACAAGAAATACTAAATAGACAGTTGTGTTTATATATGTATGCATATATGTACCATATTAATAATGAGGAGCATGGAAGAAATTACACATAAGGGACACTGAAGAGTTTGGAGGGAGGAAAGAGGAGTAAGTGATAAAATTATATTCAACCTTTTAAAATAGAAGAAAATTAAAATAAGAGGGAAAGTACGGGAAAATTAAAATTTGGGGAGTCAGAGGAAAACAAATACACAGCTTACTGCTACCCCTGGAATAAAACAAAGGCGGTGCTAAGAGAGAAGCTGATTCCTAAGAGTGACTACAGTAAAAATTCAGAAATATCTCAAATAAATAACCCAATGATACACTTGAAGTTTTAGAAAAATAAAAATAAGATGAGCCCAAAATTAATAGATGAGTTAAGATAAGAATAAAAATCAATAAAATGGGACCTAATACAAGGAATCAATGAAACAAAAATCTTGTTCTTTGAAAGGATAGATTGACAAATCTTTAGTCAAACTACCAAAATAAAAGAAGATCAAAATTAATAAAAATAAGAGATTAAAAAGTGTTATTATGATAAATATCACCATAAACCAGAGAGTTATTGGAAAATATTTAAAAATCTATACCCCTCCAAATGGGAGGGGAAATGGAAAAATTTTATAATGCATATGTTTTGAAATTGAACAAAGGGGATATACTCAACATAAGCAGATTAGTAGCAAACACTGAAATAGAAGGAGTAATAAAATGTCTCCCAGGTCAGACAGTCATGTGGACAGACTTTAAAAGCTGACATTCTACTAAATTGGAAAATCTGAAAGAAATAGATGAATTTCTAGACGCATGCAGCCTTCTAAAGATAAACCAAGATGAGGAAAATAACAGAAAAAGGTCTTTAACAACCAGTGAGAGAGAAGCAGTAATTAGAAATCCCCTAACTATAAATAACTTAAATAGACCTATAACATCCAGTGAGACAGAAGCAGTAATTAGAAATTCCCTAACTAATAAAAGCCCAGGGCCAGGTGGATTTCATGTAGAATTCTACCAGATCTGCAATGAACTAACACCAATACCATGCAAATTACTCTGCAAAACAGAGAAAGATGGCTTCTAAACTATTTTTACAAAAGCCAGGATTATAATAAAAGCAAACCAGATAAAGACACAACAGCATTAACAACTCCCTCAAGAATTATATGTCAATCTCCCTGATAAACATGGATGGAAAGATTTCCAATAAAATTCTTTCAAACACTATTCAAGAACACATCCAAAAGATCATTCAGCACGATCAAGTTGACATCACTCCAGGAATAAGTAAATCCAGTAAAGACACACATAAATGGACTCTAGGTCAAAAATCATCAGAACATTTCAGGTAATGAAGAAAGGCCCTTGACAGAAACTTAACATCCCTTTGGGAATAAAGATCCTGGAGCGGGGCCTTCCAGGAGAGGGGGCTGAAAGGTTGTAAAAGTGAAAATGAAGAGTGCCCCAAAGAGAAACAGTATCTCCTGGCGTGATGGGCAGCTGCACTCACAAACTCAGAAGTAGGGTGCTTAGCTCACCCAAGGTCAAGCAAGACAACATTCCAGCAGGGGGGGGAAGGGGCTCAAAAGCCCCCACCCTGGCTATTGACAGCTGAATGAAAGACAGGAAAATAGGGAAATGAAGATCATCTTTCTTTATGGGTGTGGCCCCGATAGACTGATCACAATTCAGTGAATGGCCCCACTCCTATGAGTATATGGGTAATAAGAATTGGACTTGGTGAGCTGTAAAAACATAAGACATGAATCTGGGGGGGGAATAAAGGGAGTAGATGGTGGATCTAGGAAGAGTTTGGGGGAATAGTGGAGTGAATTATCAAAATACATTCCATGTTTGTATGAAACTAATTCATACCTGCATATACTGTGATTTTATCAAATCCCCCTCCGTTTTCTCTAACTCTTCCCTTCTCTGCCCCATTACATTTCCATCCCAACTTCATCCATTCTTGTTAAACCCATGGAGTTCATTCAATACTGCCAGTATGCATATAGGATCACCCCTTAGAGTGTAGGCAGCTTATCAGAGGCTTCATCCCTAGAACAAACTTTCCCTTCCCCATCAGCCATCAGTTGCCAAAAGCTGCTCATCCATGATGTAATGTTGACTGGATTGATCTTGTGCAGGTTCTGTACATACAGTCACAGCTACTGTGAGTTCATCTGTGCAACAACGCCGTCATGTCCAGAAAGCATTACTTTTACAGCAGATGTCCACTTTTGCCTCTTATAATCTGTGTGCCTCTTCAGATGAGCCTAAATTATTCAGGAAAGGTGTGTTACAGAATGTCCCATTTAGGAATGAGCACTTCATGGTCTCTTCTCCGCACATGGACCAGATGTCAGTCTCTCTATTAATTATTATCTACTGCAGAAGGAAGCTTCTGTGGTGAGTGCTGGACAGTTGAATACTATGTTTATTTAGCAGAATAATGATAATAGGCTCATCTCTAGAACTTATGACTTACACAGACACTGGTTCTGAATCCAATTAGCAGTACAAGACATAAATTATAGCTTGTGGAATAGGTCTTAAGTCCAATCAGAACATGTTTGTTTACTCCAGTAGACTTGTTCCACTATTGCCCCAATGGGCACGTCTTTCCAGACTGGTTTTTATTGTAGCTCACAGCTTACAACTGAGTAACAATTTTTGTCTTCTCTCCTTCAGAAGTATAGCACCTTCTAGCACTATGGAAGCTAACCAGTAAGAAATGAAGCTTCCAAGTTGGTACTAGCTTGATTTATACATGATTTATATCCCAAGTATGTGGTGTCTTCAGCAATAGGATATTACCATCAAGTTCTGGAGGGTACCAAGAGAAATAGTAATATCCTGTAATATTTTAGGGGTCTATGGGACCACGCTGAATAAGATCTTGAAAGAAGTAACCCACATCTGACTTTGATCTTTTGATAGCCAATGATACCTGGAAGAAGTGTTATCCCCCATATAAGGGAACTCCATTTAAACTTGTATATGTACATGTATATGTATGTGTGTATATATATGTCTTTGTATGTATATGTATAATGTACATGTATATATTTTAGAAGCTTTTGAAATAATAGCTTTCCATATGGCTTTTACTATGGTCTTTTTTCTGTTTTTATTTATTTTTTATTATAAAAAGAAAACAAACAATTTTTTTCATTTTACATACCAATCCCAGTTCCCACTCCCTACCCTCCTGCCATTCCCTCCACCTAACCCCTTACTCCACTCCCATCCATTCCTCAGAGAGGGTAAGTCACATTGCTTTGGGGAAGGTCCAAGGCCCTCCCTACTATATCTAGGCTGAGCACGGTATCCATCCAAAGAAAATAGGTTCCAAAAAAGCCAGTACAAGCAGTAATTATAAATCCTGGTGCCACTGCCAGTGGCCCCTCAGTCTGCCCAGCCATACAGCTGTCACCCACATTTAGAGGGACTAGTTTGAACCTATGCTGGTTCTTTCCCTGTCTGGCTGGAGTTGGTGAGCTCCTGTTAACTCAGGTAAACTGTTTCAGTGGGTGAATCCATCATGGTCTTGACCTCTTTGTTCATATTCTCATTTCTCCCACTCTTCAACTGGACTTTGGGAGCTCAGTCCAGTGCTCCAATGCAGGTCTCTGCCTGTTTCCATCAACTGTTGGATGAAGGCTCTATGGTAACATTTAAGATATTTATCACTCTGGCTACAGGACAAAGCCAGTTCAGGAACCCTCTCCTCTATTGCTTAGGGTATTAGCTGGGGTCATCCTTGTGAATTCCTGGGAATTTGTCTAGTGCCAGGTTTCTTGCTAGCCCCAAAATGGCTCCCTCAATCAAGATATCTCTTTCCTTGCTCTTATTTCTGTCCTTCCTCCATCTTAACTATCCCATTCCCTCAAGTTCTCCTCCTCCCTCCCCATCTCCCCTCATCTTCCCCTTCTGTCCTCCCTACTTCCCCCACTCCCATGCTCCCAATTTTGTCGGGCGAACTTGTCTATTTTGACTTTCTAGGTGGATCTATGTATGTTTTTCTTAGGTTCATCTTGTTACTTAGCTTCTCTAGGATCATGAACTACAGGCTCAATGTCCTTTATTTATAGCTAATACTCACTTATGAGTGAGTACATACCATATTCATCTTTTTGGGTCTGGGTTACCTCACTCAGGATGGGGTTTACTAGTTACATCCATTTGCAAGCAAAATTCAAGATGTTATGGTTTTTTACTGTTGAGTAGTACTCTAATGTGTAGATGTTCTATAGGTGTCTGTTAATGCCATTTGAGTCATGATATCTGTTAGTTCTCTTATTTCTGTTAAGTTTCTGTCTGGTTGACCTGTCCATTGAGGAGAGTGTGGTGTTGAAGCATGGGGTTTGATGTGTGATTTAAACTTTAGTAATGTTTCTTTTACATATGTGGGTGCTCTTGTATTTTGGATATAGATATTCAGGACTGAGACTTCATCTTGATGGATTGTTCCTGTTATGAGTATAAAGTGTCCTCTATCCCTTCTGATTGATTTTAGTTTGAAGTCTTTTTTGTTAGATATTAGGATAACTATACCCACTTGTTTTTTAGGTCCATTTGATTGGAAAATCTTTTCCCAACCCTTTACTCAGAGGTAATGTCTGTCTTTGAGGTTGAGGTGTATTTCTTGTATACAGCAGAAGACTGGATCCTGCTTTCATATCCATTCTCTTAGCCTGTGTCTTTTTACAGGTGAATTGAGTCCATTGATATTGGGAGATATTAATGACCAGTGATTGCTAATTCCTGTTATTTTTCAGTGGTAGTATGTGTGTTTCCCTTCTTTCTTATTTTTTTGAACTTTGGAATTTTATTATTTAATTGAACAAGGTAATTGAAGTAGAGGCAGTACAACCCTGCGGCACTCAATCTGGTAATCAAAATGATTGATGTGTGAATATCATATACAGCATGGAAACCCTGGACAAAGGTTTGACTCTTAGCCCAAGTGGGACAAAGACAAAAGTATGAACTCTGCAGCAACTCACAATGGCAGAGAGGTTCAATTTTATGAATGATTTCTAGAACTTTCCACATAGTGTTTTTGGATTGTACTTGACAGTAGGTAATTGAAGCTGTAGAAGATGATGAAATCATGACTAAGAGAGGACAGGAAGGAAAGAACAAATTGATGAGTAACAGTCTTCAACCCTTAAATAACTATAACTGTTTACAAAGTTATTTGTAACTAAGTAAATATTTCTATTATGGTTACTTATATTATGGCTATTTTCAGAAGAAAACTCCACGGGTAAAGAGAAATGCTACCATAGGTTTTGTAGCTATGGTGAGTTCACCTCGTCCATACTCAGAACTAGAACTGGAGTCACAAGTCTTTTGGTCAACATGAAGTGGGAGTCTATGCCTACTGTGTGTCTAAGCAATTTCCTTTCCAAACTTGATTCATATGACCTTGTGCCCTCAAAGGGTAACCTTGGTGTTGGTTATCATTGCCTCTGATACATGCAGACTTAACAAATCTAACCAAAAGAGGTCTTCATTGCATACAGAGTATTCATCCTACATTTTCTTAATGAGTATCTCTCCTCACCATGCAACTAGCCTCCTTGGGATTCAACCAAGGTACCAACAGCCATTTCTTGACTATGTAAGCTTTTAACATTGCTTGGCATACAGCTCAAATTTAATATATAGCTGTTAAGAATCAAGTCAGGACATAGTCATTATTGCTATTTTACTGCTTTTTAAGCCTTAATATTTTTGTGTGTATGTGCTTAGACAAAGGACAGAAAAATGAGAAGGTAGAAACTATGCTATTGTAGTTATTATTTTACTCAGATTATATTCTTTGCTTAAAACACTAAATAGAGGCATTAAAAAAACCCAAGAAAGTAAAAACCAAACCAAACAAACAAAAAACCCCCCCAAAACCCAAAACTACTAATGTTAATAAGGTTAATTTGAAAAAAAATTCTATAGCCTTTCTAGAACAAAGAAAAATATTAGGCCAAATATATCAAATTTATAATAGTGGGAAAAATAAAAGGCATTGCTGATAGGCTTCACAGGAGACTCAAGAATACAGAGCTAGGGATGAGGGCTTGAGGGTTGGTAAAAGTCCATGTGCTCCTCTCTTTACAACTCGTCAAGCATTTTCATTAAAACAGCTATCTCTGGGGCTGGAGAGATGGGATAAGAACAGCACTGGTCATCCAAAGGGGACCTGTGGTTCCAGAGCCTACACTGGGAAGCTCACTACTTCCTGTAACTCCAGTTTCAAGGAATCTAAGGTATGTACACACACATGTGCATATATGCACACAACTTTAAATAATGAAGAGTGGTACAACTACACCACCCATTTATTACTATATAAAATCAATTGTAGGAAGAGGGGCCGCTTGTTTGTCCTGACCGCCCAGCTAGTTTAGCCCTGAAATAATCACACAGAAACTATATTAATTAAATCACTGCTTGGCCCATTAGCTCTAACTTCTTATTGGCTAACTCTTACATCTTAGTTTAACACATTTCTAGTACTATGTATATCACCATGAGGTCATGGCCTACCAGCAAAGTTTCAGCATGTCTATCTCTGGCGTCAGATCCATGGCATCCCTCTTACTCCACTCTTCTTTTTCTCAGCATTCAGTTCTGTCTTCCCTGCCTACCTAAGTTCTGCCCTATCAATAGGCCAAGGCAGTTTCTTCATTCATTAATGGTAATCATAGCTCACAGAGGGGACTCCCACATCACCTCTCCTTTTCTGTTTAAATAAAAAGGAAGGTTTTAACTTTAACGTAGTAAAAATACACATAACAAAACAGTTATCAAGCAAGAATTACAGTTATAATATTTATATATACTTTATCTTTTATCATAACTAAGAAAAACTATAACTATAAATTCTTCAACTCCAACAAAGACTCCAGAAGGATATAATATTACCTAAGAAAAAAGGAAGTACATTGTAAGAAACTTCCAAAACTCTAGAATTGACAAAAACATATTACTGCCTAGACAGTCACCCAAAGTTCTTCTATACCATTGGGGCATCCATCTTCAGCCTACAGGCCCATAATATCCAGCAGACTTTTCCACAAAGCAGGAAATTTCAAAGACAGGTCTTCCTATATTGATTGACAGTTTGACGGTCACTTTCTTCTGTATCCTACAGAATGCCTCACAGGCTCTTTCATGAAGCAGGAAGCCCAAAGGATCATCTTACCTTTGATGCCCATCTTCCTCTTGAAGTAGCTTGGTGTTGTCAGGAGCAGATGTGTCTCATTGTCATGAAAAGTCCTAAGTTATTAAAACATTTTAAATGCCATATTCTGAAGGTCTCTGAAAGATCTAAAGAATACCTATCTAACTGAAATAAATCTCTATACATCTAGAAAATCTAACTAGCATGACTACAAGCTTGACTATTATAAATGATTATCTATTAACCTATATTTCTTAATTATACATTATATTTTCAAGTGAGCTGCACACACAATACTTTAATCAAGAGCAGAAATATACATATAACAAAATTGACCTTAAATTTGCATCAATAAAGCAAGATCCATACCATTGCAAATCTCTATAGCATATCCCCCTTTAAATGTAAACAAACAATTATAGACAATATTTGGGGATATGGGCATAGATTTATTCATACTGCTTCCTGCTGATTGGGAGGGGTGCTGTTAATCAGGTCTTTTATGGTATATCCTGTGTGCTACGTTCATCTCAGTCAACAGTTGGGTGAAGTAATTTGGGGGGATGTTTTCAGCAAACTTTCAGGGGGTCTTGGTCTATCAAAGCACATTGGTCTGGAAGGATTCCACAGGTTCTCATCCTCTGTGGAAACAAAAGAGAAACCTCTTTTCCAAAGCAACATATCCTTAGACCCAAATTTTGAAGTCAAGATACCTTTATAATATATACGATGGTTTCTTAGCAGCCCATACAATAAAATATCTCTCTGTACTTAGCTCATTAACAGTCAAAAAATTTAAAGAAAACACAATAATATACATAATCCAGACTCTCTGTGTATTCTCCATCTTTACGTGGCTTATTTGTTTGACTCTGTCTCTTTAAAGACTTTTCCTCTTAAAAAAATTAACTTTATTTTATGACTATACTCTTTTTCTTCTCTCTTCCAAGCCTATATACATTTATCCAACACTATGACCCATCTGGATTTGTCTTAATTGAATATTTGTAATTATTTTCTGACTCCCACATCAATCAATAAAAAACTAAAAAGAAAAATAAGTAACAACAAATGGTGAATTACAGAGAGTGAACCAAGGGAAAACTCAAGATGTAGTATTGGTACCATTCTGTTCTTCCAGCAATACAAACTCTATGCCAGTCTAGTCTACTCAGCTCCAGGCTAGCCAGGGCTGCAGAGCAAGTCCCTGTCTCAAAACATTAAAAGTAAATCTAAAAATAAAATGTTTTTAGAAGACTGGAAACAAATTTTTTAAAAATAATACAATGAGTTTAATAGTGTTTCGCTTCTTAGGGTTTGTTGGCATGAGGTTATCTGTTGCCTGTGTTCTTGTGGGTGCAGTTAGCTTCCTTTGGTTGGGGTTTTCCTTATAGTACTTTCTGTAGGGCTGCATTTGTGGATAGGTGTTGTTTAAATCTGGTTTTGTTATAGAATATCTTGTTTTCTTCACTAATGGTGATTGAAAGCTTTGCTGGGTATAGTAGTCTGGGCTTCCATCTGTGATCTCTTAGTGTCTGCAATACATCTGCCCAGGACTTTCTGTCTTTCATGGTTTCCACTGACAAAGGTGTAATTCTGATAGGTCTACCTTTATATGTTTCTTGACCTTTTTCCTTTGCAGCTCTTAATATTCTTTCTTTATTCTGTATGTTTTACATTTTGATTATTATATGGCAAGGGGATTTTTTTATCCAGTCTATTTGGTGTTCTGTAAGCTTCTTGTACCTTCATAGGCATATCCTTCCTTAGGTTGAAAAAGTTTTCTTCTCTGATTTTGTTGAATATATTTTCTGGGCCTTTGAGCTGGAGTTCTACTCCTTCTTCTATTCCTATTATTATTAGGTTTGATCTTTTTATGGTGTCCCAGATTTCCTGGATGTTTTGAGTTAAAGATTTGTTGTATTTAATGTTTTCTTTTACCAATGAATCTATTTCCTCTATAGTATCTTCAACCCCTGAAATTCTTTTTTTCTCATTTTTTTTATTGATTTTTATTGAGCTCTACATTTTTCACTGCTCCCCTCCCTGTCTCTCCCCTCCACTTTAACCCTCTCCCAAGGTTCACATGCTCCCAATTTACTCAGGAGATCTTGTCTTTTTCTATTTTCCATGTAGATTAGATCTATGTATGTCTCTCTTATGGTCCTCATTGTTGTCTAGGTTCTCTGGGATTGTGGTTTGTATGCTGGTTTTCTTTGCTTTATGTTTAAAAACCACTTATGAGTGAGCACATGTGATAATTTTCTTTCTGGGTCTGGTTACCTCACTCAAAATAATGTTTTCTAGCTCCATCCATTTTCCTGAAAAATTCAAGGTTTCAATATATTTTTCTGCTGTGTAGTACTCCATTGTGTAAATATACCACATTTTCCTTATCCATTCTTCAGTAAAGGGGCATTTAGGTTGTTTCCAGGTTCCAGCTATGACAAACAAAGCTGCTATGAACATAGTTGAGCACATGTCCTTGTGGCACGATTGGGCATCCTTTGGATACATACCCAAAAGTGGTATTACTGCATCTTGAGGAAGGTTGTTTCCTAATTTCCTGAGAAATCACCACACTGACATCCAAAGAGGCTGTACCAGCTTGCATTCCCACCAGCAATGCAGAAGTATTCTCTTTACCCCACAACCTCTCCAGCATAAGTTGTCATCAGTGTTTTTGATCTTGGCCATTCTTACATGTGTAAGATGGAATCTCAGAGTTGTTTTGATTTGCATTTCTCTGATGACTAAGAATGTTGAACATTTCCTTAAATGTCTTTCAGCCATTTGAGATTCCTCTGTTGAGATTTATCTGTTTAGGTCTGTACTCCATATTTTTATTGGATTATTTGTTCTTTTTATGACCACTTTCTTGAGTTCTTTGTATATTTTGGAGATCAGACCTCTGTCTGATGTGGGGTTAGTGAAGATCTTTTCCCACTCTGTAGGCTGCCATTTTATCCTGTTGACCATGTCCTTTGCTTTACAGAAGTTTTTCAGTTTCAGGAGGTCCCATTTATTAATTGTTTCTCTTAGCGTCTGTGCTACTGAAGCCCCTGAAATTCTCCCTTCCATCTCTTGTAATGTGTTGGTTATGCTTGCCTCTGTAGTTCCCATTTATTTACCCAGATTTTTCCATATCCAGAGTTCCCTCGGTTTGTGTTTTCTTTATTGCTTCTATTTCAGACTTCAAGATGAACTGTTTGCTCCACCTGTTTGATTGTTTTTTATTGGGTTTCTTTGAGAGATTCATTAATTTCTTCCAATTTTTTGTTTGTCTTTTCCTCTATTTCTTTAAGAGAGTTTTTCATTTCCTCCTTAAAAAGGTCTCCATCATCTTCATAAAGTGATGTTTAAAATTGTTTTTTTCTGCTACTTCTGGGTTAGGATGATCAAGTCTTCCTGATGTATGACCACTGGGTTCTGGTGTTACCATGTTGCTTTTCAGGTTGTTGGATGAATTCTTGCATTGGCACCCACCCATCTCTTCCTTCAATTGATGTCGGCAGTGTCTTTGCATCTTGGTCCAACCCTTGCAATGGCTGTCTCTGACTAGCGAACTATTCTTGGTCTGCTCTGTACTGTCACAGTCTGTATCTCTGGGGTTTTGGAGCAGCCTACCTCTTGGTCCTCTCTCTTGGTTACAGTAGTAACAGGCTGTGTTTCAGAGTTCCACTGAGGTTGCAGGTAGCTTGGAGGGTTTGGGAGCAAGGCGGGATTTGTAGCTTGCAGGTTCAGATGGTCAGAGTGGCAGTACTGGAGCAGCCTACCTGCAGCAAACTCTCCTGCTGGTTGGCTAGAGAAGTGGAGGCAGGTGGGGGAAGGGCCCAGGGTTTTGCCCTGGTAAGCCTAGAGAGTGGGGTGTCCTGCTGGGTGACTGGTAACTCAGCTCTTGGTCCTCTGTATTTACTAGCAGGCTGTCTTCAATGGTCTTTAATGTTAGGTTTTCCCTCCCCAATCCTCCTTTAGCCCCTACCCTTCTGTCTCCATCCCTCTTTACCCTTTCTGCCTCATCATTACCCACTCCCTCTTCAAATCACCTGTGTTCTGCTATCTTCTCTCCCTTGAAATCTCCTCATGGCTCTGTCTAGTTTCTATGACTTCTTTAGACCTTCAATTTAAGCCATACATCTCTAAATATCCAAAAGAAAGGTCCACATATGACAAAGCATGTAGTGTTTATGGGTCTCGGCTACCTTACTTAGAATCATTTCCATTCATTTACCTGAAATTTTCATGATTTCAGTTTCCTTTGTGCATAAGTAAATGAAATTCCATTGTGCATAAGTACCATATTTTCTTTGTTCATTCATCATAGACACCTAGGCTGATTCCATTTGCTAGCTAGTGTGAATAGAGCAGCAATGTATATGAATGAGCAAGTATCTCTACAGTAGGATGTAGAGTCCTTTGGGTATATGCCCAAGAGTAGAATAGCAAGTGATAATGAAGATATTCTTGCCTTTTGAGGAAACATCACACTGATTTCCATTGTGGTTGTACCAGTTTGCACTCCCGCAAAACACTGAATAAATGTTCCTTTTCCTGTTATGGAATATTAGTTGAATACATGTTACATTTGTTTATGCTGGGGAACATTTGTTTAATGATGCAAAGATGTGTTGATATTCTTTTATTTTGCATTTGTTTAACTCTATGAAGCTGTGTTACTTTGCCTGTTCAAAAACCTGATTGGTCTAATAAGGAGCTGAATGGCCAATAGCTAGCCAGGAGAAAGAATGGATGGAAGGGACTGCCAGGGAGCAAGAACAAATAGAAGGAGAAATCTGGAAAGAAAAGATCAAGGAACAGGAAAAGGAGAATAGGAGGACATCAGGGGCTATCCCCCCAGCTACATAGTAAGCTATGGAGTATGAACTAAAGAAAGCTATATAGAATTGAGAAAGATAAAAGCCCAGAGGCAACAGGTAGATGGGATAATGTAAGTTAAGAAAATCTGAAGCTAAGGCCAGGAATTCATAAGAAGGAATAAGTTTGCATGTGATTTATTTAGGAGTTGGGTAGCAGGACCCTAAAGAGCAAAGAGCCAAAAGAATAAAAAACCCAACTACACCTCCCCCCATGTCCCTGTCAGCATTTGTTGTCACTTCCTATGCATTGCCATTGTGATTGCGATGAGAGGCAATCTCAAAGCAGTTTAATTTGCATTTTCCTGATGATCAAGAATGGTGAATATTTTAAAAACTATTTCTTCCAATTTTGTCAGGTGATCTTCTCTGTTTCCAATTTCCAGACTATATATATTTCCTTTGGGTTCACCTTATTAGCATCTCTAATATCATGAACTATAGGCTCAATGTCCTTTTTTATAGCTAGTATCCACTTATAAGTAAGTACATACCATATTCATCTTTTTGGGTCTGGGTTATCTCACTCAGGATAGTGTTTTCTAACTCCATCCATTTGCATGCAAAATTCAAGAATTTTTTTCCCCACTGAGTAGTACTCTAATGTGTAAATGTGCCACATTTTTTTTTATCCATTCTTCAGTTGAGGGGCATCTAGGTTGTTTCCAGGTTCTGGCTTTTACAAATAATGATGCTATGGACACAATTGAACAAATGCTTTTGTAATATGATGAGTATCTTTTGGGTATATGCCCAAGAGTGGTATTGCTGGATCCTGAGGTAGGTTGAAAAATTCCCAATTTTCTGAGAAACCACCATACTGATTTTCAAAGTGGTTGTACAAGTTTGCATTCCCACCTGCAATGGATGAGTGTTCCTCTTATTCCACGTCCTCTCCAGCATAAGCTATCATTAGTGTTTTTGATCTTAGCCATTCTGACAGGTGTAAGATGGTAGCTCAGAGTTGTTTTAATTTGCATTTCCCTGATAGCTAAGGATGTTGAACATTTCCTTAAGTATCTTTTGGCCATTTGAGATTCTTCTATGGGGGGGGGTAGAAAGGGAAGAGGATGGGAGAAGGGGAGAGGTAAGGAGAACTTGAGGGAATGGGATAGTCGAAATAGAGGAAGGACAGAGATGAGAGCAAGGAAAGAGATATCTTGATTGAGGGAGCCATTATAGGGTTAGCAGGAACCAGGCTCTAGAGAAATTCCCAGTAATCCACAAGGATGACCCTAAGGAATAGAGGAGAGGGGCCTGATCTTGGCTTGCCCTGTAGTCAGACTGATGATTATCTTAAATATCACCATTGAACCTTCATCTAGCAACTGATGGAAACAGAGGCAGAGACCCATGTCAGAGCACTGGACTGTACTCCCACAGTCCAGTTGAAGAGTGGGAGGAATGAGAATATGAGCAAAGAGGTCAAGACTATGATGGGTTCACCCACTGAAACAGTTTACCTGAGCTAATAGGAGCTTACCAACTCCAGCTAGACTGGGAAGGAACAAGCATAGGACCAAAATAGTCCCTCTGAGTGTGGGTGACAGTTGCAGACTGCGGGACCCACTGGCAGTGGAACCAGGATTTATCCCTACTGCATGTACTGGCTTTTTGGGATCCTAATCTCTTTGGATATATACCTGGCTCAGCCTAGATATAGTAGGGAGGGCCTTCAACCTTCCACAAAGCAATGTGCCTTACCCTCTCTGAGGATTAGATGGGGTGGGGTGGGAGGGTTGTGGAGGGAATGGGAGGAGGGTAGGGAGTGGGAACTTGGATTGGTATTTTTTTTAAAAAATAAATCTAATAAATTAAAAAAAGAAAAGAATAAAACACTATTTCTTAGCCATTTGTTTTTCTTTTGCAAACTTTCTGTTAAGGTTATATTTGGTTGAGCTGTTTGTTTTCTCACTGTTTAGTGTTTTAGTTCTTTGTATATCCTAGACACTAACCTCATGAGACATATAGCTGACAAATATTTTCCTATTTTATAAGCCACCTCTTTACTTTATTAAGTGTCCCTCACTGTGCAGAAATCTTTTAGTCTCTTAAGGTCCCATTTGTTAATTGTTGGTCCTCATTCCTTTGCTATCAGAATCTGACTCAGATAGTTATTTCCTATGCCTTTAAGTTGGAAAACCCTGGCCACTCCTCTGCTAGCAGATTCAGATAACCTGTGTTAATCAAATGATCCTTGAAACATTTGGGCTTGAGCTTTGTGCAGGGTGAGAGATAAGGATCTAGTCTCATTCTTCTCTATGTAGGTATCCAGTTCTATAAGCACCATTCGTCAAAGATGATGACTTTTCATGTATAAGTAAATATGTAGCACATTTTCCATTCTGTGTGTGTTACCTCAGTCCGGATGAATTTTTGTAGTTCTATCCATTTGCCTGCATATTTCATGACATCACTATTTTATAACAGCTGAGTAAAATTGCCATATTTTCTTTATCCATTCTTCTCTCAGGGGACATCTAAATTGTTTCCAATTCCTGGCTATTATGAATAGAGCATCAATGAACATGGTTGAGCAAATGTCCTTGTGGTAGGATGAAGTGTCCTTTGGGTATATGCCCAAGAGTGGTATAGCTGGTTTTTGAAGTAGATCAACTCCCATCTTTCTGAGAAACTGCTAACCCAACTTCCATAGTGGCTGTACAAGTTTGCATTCCCACCAGCAATGCCCTTAATCCACATCCTCACCAGCATGAGCTGTCACTTGTGTTATTGATCTTAGCCATTCTGACGAGTGTAAGATGGAATCTTAGAGTAGTTTTGACTTGAATTTCCCTAATGGCTAAGGATGTTGAACATTGCTTTAAGACTTTCTTAGCCATTTGAGTTTCCTCTATTGGGAATGCTCTATTTAGATCTGTGCCCCATTTTTAATTGGATTATTTGGTTCTTTGATATCTAATTTCATGAGTTCTTTATATATTTCGGATATTAGTCCAATATTGCACGTGGAATTGGTTAAAAAAACTCTTTTCTGATTCTGTAGGCTGCTATTTGTCCAAATGACAGTGTCATCTGCCTTACAAAAGCATTTCAGTCATATGAGGTCCCATTTACTAACTGTTGGTCTTGGTGCCTGTGCTTGCAGTGCTCTGTTCAGAAAGTCCTCTCCTGTGCCAGAGAGTTCAAGGGTATTCCCCACCTTCTCTTCTCTCTGCCAGGTTCATGGTGACTGATTTCTACACTGAGGTCTTTGATTAATTTGGAGTTGAGTTTTGTGCAGGATGGTAAGTATGGATCTATGTGCATTCTTCTACATGTAGCCATCCAGTTTGACTAGCACCATTTATTGAAGATGCCGTCTTTTTTCCAATGTGCATTTATGACTTCTTTATCAAAAATCAGGTACCCATGATCATGTGGATTTATATCTGAGTCTTCAGTTCAGTTCCATTGATCAGCATGTCTGTTTTTGTGCCAGTGCCATGTTGTTTTATTACTATACCTTTGTAGTACAACTTGAAATTGAGAATTGTGATATCTCCTGCAGTTTTTTCATTGTTCAGAATTGTTTTACCTATTCTTGTTTTGTGTGTGTGTTTCCATATGAGGCTGAAAATTGTTCTTTCAATTTCTGTGAAGAATTATGTTAGAATTTTGATGGGTATTTTGTCAAATCTGTATATTGCTTTTGGTAAGATGGTCATTTTTACTATGTTAATCCTGATCCATGAGCATGGGAGAATTTTTTCATCTTCTGATATCTTCTTCAATTTCTTTCTCCAATGACTTGAAGTTTTTCTCATATAAGTCTTTCACTTGAGGTTAGTTACCCCAAGATATTTTGTCTTTATTGAGGCTATTGTGAAAGATGTTGTTTACTTGTTCTCTTTCCCAGTCCATTTATCATTTGTTTATAGGAGGGTATTGCACGAAGTCTAATTGTTCTTAATAAAAAACCAGAGTCAGATATAAGGGGGTGAAAACTGAGAGATCAGAGAAGCAGTGCGGCCAGCCACTAGAGAGACCTTTTACCTATCCTGACTCCTCAGGCAAAAAGGCAATCCTGTCCTCAGACTGTGTCTTCAAACTGTCTTCTGACTGCATCCTCAGACTGCATCTCCTGTCTCCTCCTGCCTTATATCCCTCTCTCCACCCAGTCCTATCCCTTCCTGTCTCCACCTTCCTAGTGCTGGAATTAAAGGTGTGTGCCACCACCACATGGCCTCTAGTGGCTGAGCTCTGCACTCTGATCTTCAGGCAAGCTTTATTTGTTAAACACAAACAAAGTATCACTACAGGAGGGCTATTGATTTTTGTGAATTTTGTATCCAGCTACTTTGCTTATTAGCCATTAAGTAAATGATAACCATGGCATAATCTGTAGAACCAGAAAGGATAGATATAGAGGAAGGGAAGACAGAGGACACATGGATCTCCATAGGAAGGGAGAAATAGAATAGATTTTTATGTATGGACTGGAGGGCATGGGGCCAGGGAGAGGAAGGGAGGTATGATGTGGGAAAGAGGAGGGAGATGGAATTGAGAGAAAATGCATGGAGAGATAGCTAAAATTGGGGGGCCATAGAAGGGTGGTATGGTATTGTGTGATATTCTCTTTGTGTTCTGACAAATAAACTTTGCTCGGAGTCAGAGGGCAGAGCTGGCCACTAGCTGACCATATTGGTTTGGAGGACTATAGAGACAGGACAGGAAGTGGTAAGGCGGGGCTGAGACAGGCCATTTTGGTCAGAGGAAGTGAAGGGGTAGGAAGGGACTGTGGCTATTCATCTACTTCTCTGATCTTTCAGGTTTTTACCCCAATTTCTGACTCCTGTTTTATTGACAAGATTGATTAGATTTATGCTTCTGGCGCCCTATGTGGGGCAGGAATTCATGAAATAGCTGATTTGCAGCCCCCGCACACACTGGCACTGCACGCAGGGGCTGCACCTGCCAGAGTCACTGCACCACTAGCTAGGTTTCTTTTCTTCCCCAAGCCCTCTGAATGAGTCTGGAATTTTTCTGTTGTAGCCTCTCTACAGTAATCTCAACAGGCACTGGGGCTCCAAACAAACGCCACTGGAGTTAGCTCCTCACCACTGGTTGCCTCTGCCTTCAGGCAGCTTCTGCCCCAGGTGCTTCAATCACATTTTTCAAGCAGCTGGCTCCCTCTCCCCACGGGTGGCTGGCTTCCTCTAGACAACCTCCTCAGGCTTCTGCTGCATTGATACCCACTCAAGCTTCTACTGTTCTTGCAACTGCTGCATACTCTCAACTCACAAATAAACTCTAGCAGGTGTCTTCAGCCTGTGTTCTCTGCTCAGACCTCCTATGCAGTGACAGCCAGCCTCACACTTTCCCATCACTGTCAGCAGATTTGATGAGACAATTGAGAATTCATAAGGGGGGAATTAGTTAAGAAAGAGAGAGGTTTTTTCCCTTGTTAAAAAAAAATGGGTAACACTATTATAATGGCGGGAGTTAGGTCTCTGTGTGATTTCACAATGGATGGTTTAAAATGGAACAATTAAATGAAGGGATAATTAACTTAGAGAGAATTTACATAATGTCAATTATAAACATTATCAGTTTAATAATTCTTGTTTTATCCCTTAAAAAGCTGGTGATAAGAATGTCAAGAAAAAGTTACTAAAACAGATAATAGAGATATTCAGATAAAGACAGAGGAATTTAAAGGAGAACCAATCTCACCATTTCATTGCAAAATAAGAGAAGAAGAGCCCAAGGTTATCAAACCACCAACCTTAATTTATTCAGTCACCTTACAGAAAAAATGACAAGGAGACACGTCTGCTCCTGGCAGCACCAGCTACTTCAAGAGGAAGATGGGCACCAAAGTTTGTTATGGAGTTTGTTAGCCATTTCGTCAAGAAACTGCTCTTGCCTGGACTGCTTAACTGGACACAAAGAACCCTCAGAGAGAGGACTGCTGAACTTGCCTAAAGGTGAGATGATCCTTCAGGGTTCCTGATTCATGAAAGAGTCTATGAGACATTCTACTTGATACAGAAGAAAGTGACTGAACTGTCTTTGAATTTTCCTGCTTCATGGAAATGTCTGCTGGATACTATGGGCCTGTAGGCTGAAGATGGATGCCCCAATGGTACAGAAAAACTTTGGGTAACTGTCCAGGCAGCGAGATGTCTCTGTCATTTCTAGAGTTTGGAAGTTGCTTATTTCTTGTTTACTTAGGTAATATTTTATCCTTCTGGAGTCTTTGATGGAGTTGAAGAATGGAGAGTTATAGTGAGAGTTTTCCATTGTTATGATAAAAGATAAAATAGATCTAAATATGGTAACTGTAATTCTTGCTTGATAACTGTTTTGTTATATGTAACTTTACTATGTTAAAATGAAAGCTTTTCTTTTTTGTTTAAATAGAAAAAGGGGAAATGGTGTAGGAGGGTCCTTCTGTATTTGGGTTGCTTTTATTTTATTATTGGTTAATAAAGAAACTGCCTTGGCCTTTTGATAGGGCAGGACTTAGATAGACAGGGGAAAGAGAACAGAATACTGGGAAGGGGACAGAGTCAGAGAGAGAGCCACCCACCACGAAGTACCCAGATCAGACACGCTGAATCTTTCCCGGTAAGCCATGACTCGTGGCAACACACAGATGATTAGAAATGGGTTAAACAAATATGTGAGACTTAGCCAATAAGAGGCTAGAGCTAATGGGCCATGCAGTATTTCAATGAATACAGTTTCTGTGTAATTATTTCGGGTATAAACTAGCCAGGCACCGGGTGGCGGGAGCCGGGCAGCCACTAGGACCAAAAGCAAGCCTGCACGCCTCTTGCAACACAGAAACAACTGCCAAATGACAGGTAACCCCTAGGCTATGTAAGAGCTGACTAGATTCCTGTGGAAATATTAGATTTGAGGAGATTTAAGGAATATGCAGAATGTGCAGAAAAGGCCAATATTGGATCAATAAATGCGGATCAACAAGGGACAAACAAGATAACCCTTTGCCATTGGAAAACACCTTGAGGGGGCCTCTCACAGGCCCCCACGTCAAATTTGGTTCAGTCATTCTCTGTCACCATGGGGAAGCTTCTCCCCACAGCATTTAAAAGACCTAATGCCTGGTGTAGGAGGGTCCTTCTGTATTTGGGTTGCTTTTATTGGTTAATAAAGAATCTGCCTTGGCCTTCTGATAGGGCAGGACTTAGATAGACAGGATAAAGAGAAGAGAATGCTGGGAAGGGGACAAAGCCAGAGAGAGCTGCCTGCCATGAAGCCTGCCAGGTCAGAGATGCTGAATCTTTCCCGGTAAGCCACGACTAGTGGTGACACAAAGATTATTAGAAATGGGTTAAACAAATATGTGAGAGTTAGCCAATAAGAGGCTAGAGCTAATGGGCCAGGCAGTATTTCAACGAATACAGTTTCCCCTCATTACTACAGATTGGCGCCCAACTACAAATGCCTATTGTAAAAATCCATATTGCTCTCGATGATAGAACATTTTTAGAAGATCAAGAAAAATTTCAGGAGAAACCATAAAGCAAATATTATAAAGATTAGATTGAACAAGAGGTCAAGAGACTTCTTGATTAGAAGAGGTGATAGCTCATCAAATAACATGACCATTCGATCTAAACTAACTTATACGACTAACAAATGCTTTCAATTTGATCAGATATAACTTGCCAAAAAGGAAACTCCCAAGTTAGGGTTGAGGTAGGGCTTTGTTTTTGTCTTTCCAGGAGAATGAAGAAATCCAGCTAAGGAATCTGAAGACTACTGGACAAATGAGACATCTGGAGAAAAAGGACAAATAATCCAGAGAAAATGTCTGAAGAAAATAAGTAAGTTGGCCTATTGGTATATCACATTTCCTACAGGATAAAATTTCATAAATGTTTATTTCTGCTGTTCTATACAGACACATAATAAAAATGGTCATTTTTAGTCCTAGTTCAATTAAAAATTAAAGCTTGCTTTGGAGTTGGAGTATGGATCTCTCTTCTCTAAACCCAGGCATGCTTGTTAAAAGGAAAATCTAAAATCTGTCTCATGTCAAAAGAGCCACCTGATATGGGACAGAAGAAACAAAAATTAATGGACTATTCTCTTGTCACTAATCTCATAATTCTTTGGTTTTATTTAGACTCTAAAACTTTTCTTAAGGTATAAATATTATCTCAAAATTTATAAAATTAATATATATATATTAAACGTTTTGTCATGATATTTATGGTCAAATAGAGTAGTAACTAATTCTAGAAAAAGGCTTCATCTATAATCCTGTACATAATTTCAGGTTTGAGTCTTTATCAGGTAACTAGGAATTAAGTTTTTGTACTCTGGGTATACATAACAAATTATGACCATTTAACCTCTTTAAGACCTGCTGCATATAGCATTTAAAATGTTAGGTTTTCTGCAGTGACACACAACCACACCTAACAGTGATCTTTGAAGTCTCCAAAAGGAAGATGGGGCCCTACAACAGCGATTCCACCTGACTATGGCAATGCCACTAAGCTGACAAACACCAGTCAAAGATTGACTTTGGACTACAAACTACTCAGGACAATTTCAAGTTTGCTAGCTGAGATGGGCCAGCCTCACAGACTCCCCTAGCCAGAACATGACATAAGTCCTGCACTTTCCCATTACACAGAGAAGGGACAACAAATGATACAGCTAGCTCTCCCAGGACTTGACAGTTATCCTAATTGGGGGGCGTACCCTAAAGATACCATCTCCTCAAATAACAGGAAATAATTTTAAGAACATGATACCCACATTCCCAAGAGGTAGGGTGGGTGGTTTTTGGTTTATCAGTGAGTTATGGATATTTGTCATTGTTTAGGGGGATTGGTTACAAGTTGTTATTATAATGGTCAAGAAAAAAATCTAAACAAAGTAGATTAAATTCAGTAAATTCAGAGATATTGTTCTGAAAAGGAAAAGGGGGTATAGAAATGATAGGATAAAAGGGTAGATTATTGAATCTACTTTTGAACCAAAAAAGCAACTACTAGTCTTAAATATTTTATATTGGCATGGATTTTTATATATTGATAAAAATTTGAGGCTATTTTTGTTATACTGTATATATGTCTTTACTCTTGCTTAAGGTATTTTTGTATATTAATACAAATTTAAGGTTATTTTTATTAGAACATACTGTACATATATTCCTACTCTTGTTCACGGTATTGTACCTATAGAGCCCATTTAATAATGTAATATAAATCTCTCCTCCTTGAAAGTTATTATAAACTATTTAGGATAACAAAGAAATGCAGGTAAATAGTCACCTTTTACAATTAGTCATGATAGGAATGTTTTCGAGATCAAACAAATATATTTTAAGATAGACAGGTGGTCTTCAAACACTTTAGAGGTCTACAGAATATGTCATTTAAGATGTGTTAATAGCATAAAGTTCTATTTATGACAATGAGATAGGTCTGTTTCTGGAAGCACCAATCTACTTCAGAGAATATGATGGGCATAAAGAAACTCCATACGGAGTATACTTTCTTTGAGGCAAAAGATAGCACTGGGCAAGAAACTGCCCTTTCCTTAACTGCTGACAGTATGCTGTCCAAACTGGATAAGCAGGACACAAAAGAAAGTGACTGCTGAACTTTGCCAAGACAAAGTGTGATAGTCCTTCAAAAATCCTGCTTCACAGATAAGTCTGTCAGATATTCCAGACCTGTAGGCTGAAATTGGATGCACCAGTGTTTCAGAGGAACTGTGGGTGACTGTATCGGCAGTCATATGTTTCTGTCATTTCTTAGTTTTGGAAGTTGTTTGCTCTGTACTTTCTGTTTACTCAAGTAATATTATATCCTTCTCAGGTCTCTGATAGAGTTGAAGACTACATAGTTATAGTTTTCCTTGTTACCAAATTCAAAAAAGAAATTCACAAAAGAGGTGTAATGTGTATAAGGTTGAGAGACATAAAAAGATTGTTTGGGTTGGTAATACAAGTTAGAGTAGAAAGTGAATTAGGTACAATACTTTGGAATCACCAAGGCAGGATAGAGATGAAATATTTTCTATGAATTTATTAAATGATAATAGATTAGATATTGTTAATGTAATTATTGCCTGTATATATTTGTATACAGTTATTGTACTCATTGTATATAGTTTTGCTAAGTTAGCTAAAAACCTTCACTTTTTATTTAGACAAAGGGGGGAAATGTTAAGAGATATTTTCATTGTGTTGTAACAAACAAAGCTTGCTTGGAGTCAGAGGGCAGAGCCAGCTATTAGCTGACTACAGAAGTTTAGAGGCCTGTAGAGAGAGGACAGGAAGTGGTAATATGGGGCTGAGACAGGATCTTGGTTCTTTTGTTCAGAGGTAGGAAGGGACTATGGCTGTTCCTCTGCTTCTCTGATCTTTCAGGATTTTACCCCAATTTCTGACTCCTGTTTTTTATTGATAAGATTAATTAGATTTATGCTTTAGTATAGAAACCTAGCAGAGTGAATGCTTCTTAAAATATATGAAAGTAATCCTAATGAAGTCTCCAAGAAATGGGGAAGACAGCGTCCTAACTGGGCATCTCTTTTCATCAAATTAAGTTTCCAGTACTGGGACTGAGCTACATCTAATTGAGTTGTTGTTCAAAGGGATCCCTTAGAAATCCCCAAGCAACCCAGGCTGTTACCAAAACAAGAGTTTGCTCTTCACAAACTGAGAGTAAGACCCCATTGCCTCAACATCCACACAACTCATTGACTGTGGAGACTTACTGTTAGTGCCTAAATAGAACTTTTATCCCTACATTTTAGTGTCTTTGGTATGGGAAAGCACTCTGCAGGCTACCAAAAGAGAAGTTAAACACCAACCCAGCCATAAACCATTTTTTCTTCAATGCTATCCTGCCTGTAAAATAAGCTAGGGCAATAGTGACTAAAAAAACTTGTGGGAATAACCAACCAACTTCTGATTTGACTAAAAGCACACTCAAGAAGATGGAACCCATACCTGACACAGTGGTGATATTTTGTTTATGTTATAACAAATAAAGCTTGCCTGAAGACCGGAGTGCAGAGCTAAGCCACTGGCTAGCCATATAAGCCAGGCACTGGTGGCAGAGGCAGATGGATCTCTGTGACTGCAAGTCTACCCTGGGCTACATGAGATTGAATCTGTCTAAAAGAGAAACAGAGCTCACACAAAGGTGATCCCAGAACTTGGGATCACATTCCTTTCATCCCAACACTAGGGAGGTAGAGACAGAAGATATTACTGGGTAGAGAGAGGAATATAAAGTGGGTGGAGGGGGGAGCTCACACAGTCTGAGGTTTCATAGAGAGAGCATGCAGTCTGAGGATTCGTAGAAGTGGGTGCAGTCTGAGGATTCAGTCGGAAATACAGTCTGAGGATTCATAGGAACAGGAACATCCCTTTAGTCTGAGTAAGGCAGAGGTAAGACCTCTAATAACTAGCTGCTCTGTTTCTCTGATCCTTCAGCTTTCACCCCCAGATAGCTGACTCCAAGTTTTTAATATTAAGACTAATTAGAATTCATGTTACATGACACTGTTTGGGTAACCAAGAACCAGAGACTAGATAACCCAGAGACATAGGGTGAAACTAAATACTACTGGTCTTTTGTAATTGTTTGTTTGGTTTTTGTTTTTCCAGACAGAGTTTCTCTGTGTATCCCTGGCTGTTCTGGAACTTTCTCTGTAGACCAGAATGACCTTGAACTCAAAGATATACTTAGCTTTGCTTCCTGAGTGCTAGGATTAAAGGCCTGTACCAACATCATCTGGCTACCACTGGTCTTTTTAAAAAGTAGTGATAATATGGGGGCTGGAGAGATGGCTCAGAGGTTAAGAGCACTGACTGCTCTTCCAGAGGTCCTGAGTTCAATTCCCAGCAACCACATGGTGGCTCACAACTATCTGTAATAAGATCTGGTGCCCTCTTCTGGCCTGCAGGCACACATGGAGGCTGAACACTGTGTACATAATAAATAAATAAATCTTTTAAAAAAGTGCTGATAATATAATTCCGAATGACATCCTGCTATACTTATAGATCAGTTTCTTATTCAGCCATTATCAGGGAAGTTTCCTCCTACAACAGATGAGAACAAATACAGAGACACACAGCCAGACAGTGTGCAGAGAGAGAGAGAACTTAAAACATACAGTTCTAAATGGTGTATCTCCACCAAATCCATACCCTCAGAGCTCAAAGAACCCTGTAAAAAAAAAAAAAGGAAAAGGAAAAGGAAAGAGTGTAAGAGCTAGCAAGGATGTAGGACACCAGGAGAACCAGTCCCTCTAAATCAACTGAGCAAAGCCCATATGAATTCATAGAGATTTAAGCACAGGGCCTACATGGGTCTGCGCCAGATCCTCTGTGTATATATTACAGATTTTAGTTCAGTATCTTTATGGGACTCATGAGTGTGTGAATGAGTGGGTCTCTGATTCTTATGCTTTCTCTTGGGCTGCTTTCCTTCTGTTGGTTTGCCTTGTCCAACTTCAATGTGATGGGGTTTGTTTTATCTTATAATATTTTGCTTTGAGAAGAAGAAGAAGAAGAAGAAGAAGAAGAAGAAGAAGAAGAAGAAGAAGAAGAAGAAGAAGAAGAAGAAGAAGAAGAAGAAGAAGAAGAAGAAGAAATAAACAGTATAAATTTCTCCTCAGCATACTTACTTTACATCCTTCTGATGCAGAAATGGGATTACTTGGTCATAGGGTAGTTTGTCTATCTTAGTGTTCTATTGCTATAAAGAGACACCATGATCACAATAACCCTTACAAAGGAAAACATTTAATTGGGGCTGGCTTACAGTTCAGAAGTTTAACTCTTTGTCATCATGGTGGGGAGCATGGTGGCAGGCAGGCAGTCATGGCACTGGAGAAGAAGATGAGAGTCCTACATCCAAGTCTTCAGGAAGAAGGAAAAGAAAAACTCTGGGCCTGGTGAGCACTTTTGAAATTTCAAAGCCCAACCCCAGTGACACACTTTCTCCAAAAAGGCCACACCTCCTAATCCACTTTAAATAATGCCACTCCCTAGTGACTAAGCATATAAATATATGGGCCTATGGAGGCCTTTCTTATTTAAACTACCACATTGTCCTTTTAATGTTTCAAGGAAACTCTGTACTTTTCCCATAATAAATACATTAATTTACATGCCCATCAACAAGGTAGAATGGTTCTTCTCTCTGTCAAACCTCACCAGCACATTTTATTTTAAGTAATTTTGGTAGAAGTCTTAGTTTAATGAGCTGAATTTATATGTCCTAATTTTGATTTGTAAAGTCTCAGGAATTAGTGAAGGTGAACGTTTTCTATGAATTTGCAACCCATTTTTATTTCCTCTTTAAAAACATGTTTGTTTTAGAGCTATACCAATTATAATCTCACTATTTTCATTAGTATAGAATTTTGGAGTCCTCTATGTAGTCAATGAAATTACTTGATGCACAGGGTGTTGACATGACTATGTCATAAGCAGATGATGGGTTTCATACATGCATGCAAGGGCTTAGCTGAGTCATACATGAATGATGCAACCATGCATGTGCACAAGGGCTTAGCTGAGTTGTACATGGATGATGCAACAACTCATGTGCATGGGTCATGCAGGGCCCTTTAACATCCCTGGGGCTATTAGGCACTTCTGCCTGAGGGCTTGTCTGCACATGCATAGCCCTAGAACCTGGAAGTGTCAGCCTTATTGTGGTTAAAATCATAACATTCCATCTTTTTGTTTATTATAAAAATTTGGGGAGTTTGGGGTCTTTAATGGGTGGGAATTGGACATTGTAAGGTCTCTTGTGACTGTTTCCTGCTGATTTTGTGGGCACCAGAGAGTTGACCAAGTCCTGGGGTGGCTGATTACTTTTGTGTGTGTGTGTGTTTTTTTTTTTCAGGCTCTGTGAAACTAGCTGGCTGGCAGCTTGAACCACACAAGATGCTGGAAAAGCAGAAAATTATGTCTGGAAAAATTTTAGATCCTGGTGATTAAGGGAGGAGAGTCCCAAGATGGAAGATAGAGGGGGGGTTGAGGGGTGGAGGAGGGAATTTCCCAGGGGTTCCCAAGACCACGAATGATAAGGGAAGAATTAAATACTTATTCTGGATGACTCTGGTCCATTTAGATAGGTCCAATTGGTTCCCTGGAGCTTATAAAAAATGTTTGAAAAAATAAATTTTAGACATATTAAAAGCTTATGATTATGATGATATAGTGTTGGGATGGAAGACGGTGGGGAGGAGGGAGGAAAAGAAGGGGAATTATTAGAAAGGGGAATTATTAGACCCCTCAGTGTTTTACCTGAAGCAAATCTTAAGGCACTTGTTCTCCTTAGCATCATGGTATTGCATTAACATCCAGGAGACACTGCTGCAGTCAGTGGTAAACCTGTTATGATAAAGTCTGTTTTGTGAGTTTTTGTAGTCTGGGGCTGTGAATGTCCCCAAACTCGTTATTGTTTCTTACCACCTGGGCTTTTGGAAATCCTTGTACCTCCGGTTCTATGTTTTATGATAGTCCCTGTAATAACAGCTGAGTGGTTAATTGGAAATTTAAGTATGACATTGGAGATATAGAGAAGTTAGCAAAGCAGATAGGAGAAAGAGGAAGAGGGAGAGTATATGGAGTTTTGGCATAGGAAGGTTGAGTATAGTGATGAAACCTATTTTTCTGGAACTAGAGAAAAAGTGACTGATCTTGGCATCCTCTGGAATGTAAGGAAACAGGCCCTGTTTGAGTTACCATATGCGAGGGGGTATCTTGAGCTGGAAGAGTAAAAGGTTTAAGGTGAGACAGGTGGATCCAATGAGAGAGTCCCTCGAGCTTGGCAGCTGTGGGAGTTACAAGAATTACTTTAAAGGGTTCCTGCCATTTAGTGGAAAGGGGTGATGGGCATTGGTCTGGGGGAGAGAATAGTACCTGATCTCCTATTTTAATCAGCAGTAGCCACAAGGCTTATAGGGGACAGTGCCCTCTATAGGCAGCATATGAAATGGCAGCGAACACTGCAGGGCTTGTAGGAAAGCGTCCTCTACCTACAGGTGGGGTGTTAAAGCCTGACTTGCTCCAGTCGGGGCAACTCAGAAGCCAGAGAGGCCACTGTGGGGACCACTAATATGAGTGGTCCATAAGAAAAGAAAAAAGGAGAAAGAAAAATCTGAGGGACCCTGGGCCCCCTGTCATGGGAGGACTGACCCTGGGTTATCCAAACACAATTTTAGCTAATGGAAGCAATCCAGAGATGAATGTCAGCGAAGGGCTCAACCGTAGCCATGAGCCATGGCTGGGGGCTGTCGCTCCCATTTCTAGGAACACCAGAAGATTTCCAGGAGCTCAACAGTCAATTCCTTGGGTTCAGAGAAATGGTTAAGCTGACCAGAATGGAGGAAACTCGCCAACTGAAGCTGGTGGTGCGCATAGAAATTGCGCTCAGGCAGATGGAACACGTAGTTGTTGTGGAAAAAAAAATACCCGGTTCTGAATCCTGACCCTGGGAGAGGGGCTCGAGGTGGGAGAGCTTCCCAAGTCTCACAGCACCACTTAAATTACTTAGCATAAGTGAAAAGGAAACACGGAACACACAACAAACATGCGTAGGAGTTTATTAGAGGGGGCATGTACAGGCCTGGGGAAGTCAGCGTGCAGAGAGGGAGATGGCGCATCCAGCTTTTATTAGCTGCCTAGCGCATGTGCACAGGGGTTTGGCATGACTACGTCATACACAGATGATGAAGCTCACACATGCGCACAAAGGCTTAGCTGAGCCATATGTGGAGGATGCAACCACGCATGTGCACAAGGGCTTAGCTGAGTCGTACATGGATGATGCAACAACTCATGTGCATGGGTCATGCCAGGCCCTTTAACATCCATGGAGCCATTAGGCACTTCTGCCTGAGGGCTTGTTTGCACATGCATGGCCCCAGAACCCGGAAGTATCAGCCTTATTGTGGCTGAAATCATAATAGTCAACATATAATCAACTTTTCCAATACACACTTTGCAAATAATTTCTCACATTGGTTAGGTTATTTCCTCAGTTTGTTAATTATTTCATTTGTTGTAAATAAGATTTACAATTATTAGCCAGGCAGTGGTAGCACACACCTTTAATCCCAGCACTGGGGAGGCAGAGGCAGGCATATCTGTGTGAGTTTGAGGTCAGCCTGGTCTACAGAGCTAGTTCCAGTACAGACTCCAAAGCTACAGAGAAATCCTGTCTCGAGAAACCAAAATAAATAAATAAATAAATTTGCTGCAGGCTCATTTTTCTATTTTTTTCTTTTGCTTCCTGTACTTTTAGAAATTTATACAAAATTAGCCTTTCCCAGTTCAGTGAATTTCCATTATGGGGAGGTATTTCTGTTAAGAGATTCTAGTGAATATATCCTAAGGTAATAGGTTTTAGGTTTTTATGCCTTTTGATTTGGTTTCATAGATATTATGTAATGAAATCAAGCTCCATTCTTCTGCATATGGCTATCTAAGTTCAAAAAATAATTTACAGAAATGAATCTTTTATGAATGTGTGCCATTAGACCACATTTATAAGAGTTGACTCTACATGCTGAGTTTAGCTTTTAGATTTTTTTTCTCTGTTCTATTTGACTGCTTTTATGGTCTTAGCCTACATCATGCATTTTGGACTATTACAACACTGCTGTATACTTTGAGATCAAGTATAATAGTAAAACATTATGTTCTTTGTTCTCAGGATTGTCTTGACATTTTGTGGTCCTAAATGCAATTAGAAAATGTTTATTTTTATATTTCTGTTAAAAATATCATTTTTATTTTATTTTTTGAGATAGGGTTTCTCTGTGCAGCCCTGACAGTCCTGGAACTTACCTTGTAAACCAGGTTGACTTCCAACTCACAGAGATCCATCTGCCTCTGCCTCTGCCTCTGCCTCCCAAGTGCTGGGATTAAAAGTGTGTGTCACAATTGCCTAACAGCCTTAATCTTTTGGTGGAGATGAGATTCCATTACCATCTTCAAAGGAATGCTTTCAATTACCTAAATTCCTTTTATTAAGGCTATTACAATAACCTTCCAGTTGGACAATTAGAACATAATTTCTATTATATGTGGAAATATATTTAAGTGTGTGTGTGTGAGATATGAAACTTTTAAGAAGATTGATCACAAAATGTAAAGAATAGATCTTAATACAGGGGATTTGGAGTTGGAAAAGCATATATAGTACATTGAAACAGAAAAGGGATATAATTTGAGAGGAAGACATAAACCATGTTGTGAGGGGTTGAGAAGGATGGTGATTGAGAACATTATTTAATGGCATATGTCTGTGAGAAAGTCACAATTAAATTACTTACAGTGTTTTTTCACTTTAGAAATCATTTTTAAAATCCTTTGAGATAAAATTTCAGAAAGTTAGGAATAGATCTTATTTTAAATAATTAGCAAATTCAAATCAAGTTATTGTAGCATTATAAAATAAAGGAAGATGGTTTTTGAGAAGGAATGTTCAGTTTAATCAGTTCTTATAAATCTGTGAGAACTGATAAGACAATGGTTTTTTGTTTAAGTTACAAATAGGGTAAGGCCTCTGGATGTGAGGGTGATATGTTTGCAACATATGTCACTCCATTGATCACCAGGGTTGATTCAGCTGATCTGGCTAGCTTTCCTCCCTCATCGCTCCATGTGTGTCCCTCCCAAAGTGGACACTCAGTTGAAGAAGACAACCTTCTCTGAATAGAGGAGGACTGGTCTTCAGTCAAGGGCATATGTGTAGCTGCACTCTCCTGCTAGAATCTCCAAACAAGCTCACAAATAGGGTAAGTCCTTTTTCAATATAACTAAAAAAAAAATCTTAATGGAGAATTAAAATTAATGCAAAAAGGGATGCTGACTTTTCCCCCAATGTGGTGTTGCTGTTGTTGTTGCTTCTTTATCAAAAGTCACGTGTGAGGATGGACCTGGTATTATGTCTGGTTCTGTAATATCACTCTACGAGTCAATGTCTTTTTTTTTTTAATCCAGTGCTATTCTTTAAAATTATGGCTCTGTAGTATAACTTAAAGTCAGGAGTGGTGATACATTCTGATTTATTATTCAGGATTGTTTTGGCCATGGTGAGTCTTTTGTGCTTCTATATGAATTTAAAGATTTTTTTTCAATTTCTGTAAATAATTACATTTTAATTTAGTTAGAGATTGTAAGTACTTTGTACACTGTTTTTGGTAGGTTGGCCGTCTTTCCAACATTAATCCTTCCAATCAATGAGCATGGAAGGATTAATGTCTTCTAGTGTCTTCCTCACTTTCTTTCTTCTCTGTTTTAGTTTTCATTGTATAGGACTTTCACTTCTGGTTAGTTATTGTCAAGTTAACACTAGAGTCACCTAGGAGTCAGGTGAGGAATTTCTTCCATCAGAGGCCTGTAGGCATGTCTGTGTGGCATTTTCTTAATTGTTGATTGATGACAGAGTGTGAGAGGTCCCACCCACCATGGGTGATGCTGCCCTCATAGTCCATCCTGGGATGTATAAGAAAGGTATATATAGCCCTGGGGACAAGCAGGAGTTAGCAGCTTTCCTCCAGGGTTCCTGTCTCTACTCCTGCTTAAGCTCTTGCCCTGTGTTCCCTCATGATGGGCTGTGATCAGGACATGTGAGCCAAATAACGCTGTTTTCCACAAGTTGGTTCTGGTTAGTGTTTTATCAAAGTAGCAGTAACTTGAATAGAAAAACATCCTTTGTTATGTTCGTTCCCAGTATTTTCACTTTGTATTGCCTATTTTGGGGGGTGGATGGGATTTTTTTTTCTATCTGAATATCATTGCTTGTGATTGATATGTTTAACACCTTTATCATACTTAGTTTAATTTTGGCATGCTGTGTTCTTTATCTAATGTTTTCTGATTTGTTAAAATATAGATTTTTGCAGTATGTCCTTATAATCCTCTGCATTTTATTGGTATCTATTATGTTTCCTTTTTCATCTCTAGTTGTAATGATTTGGTTTTCTCTTTTTATTTTTTATTTAGCATAGCTAAAGTTTTGAAAATCTTGTTAATCTTTTCAAAGAACTAATGGAAGAGTATGGAATGCTAAGTTTCCATGAATGAGAGAGGTTAGGGGAAAGGCCACTGCAGCCTGTAGTTGTGGGCATCCTCTGGACTCAGGGAGGACCAAACAATGACCAAGCCATTCAGAGGGTTGTCAGCCAACTCAATGGGGGTCAAGTGTTGCAAGCTTAGCCTGGCTAAGCCAGTGAGAGGCTCCCATGCCTGGCACCAGGGCCTCTGTAGAGGTAAGAAGGCGAGAGAAAACCAAGCTCTAGAGGGAGAGTCTCATCCACAGGAAAGGAATGGGAAAAGGGGGCTTTGTAGCTCTTTTTGGTGGAGAAGACAGAAGGAGAGGACAAGAAGGGGTGATATAACCCAATAGGGCCTAAAGAAACTACCTGGTTGCTGCTCCAAGAGTAGGGGAGTGTGGTCAAGTAAAGAGGAGCAGCTGTAGCCTTAAATACCATGACTGGGGGTACTAGAGGGGTGTCAGACACTCAGTGGTTACTTCCTCTGACCCAGGAAAATGTTTACACTGACCAAAGATGGAACTCACCTAAATACTGCTGTTGGATAGAATGCTGAGCAATTGGTAAGCTGGAAGATTAGTCTGTTACAAATGGACTGGAGATAAAGGATAGAGTCCCAGTGTTGCTCAGACCTCAAGGGGACAGCACAGGCACCAGTGGAGTCTATCCCGGATTTCAGCACCAAAATGTAAGTGAGTGTGACTGGTAATAGCTCTGGAGCTGCAAAGATATCCTGTCTTATTGTGAAGCCAGGCTATACCTAGAGCTGCAGTAGGACAGCTCTGGAGGGATAGAGCCACAATAGGAAAGCTCTGGAGGCTGGAGCCACAACAGAACAGCTCAGCTCTGGAGGGAAAGGTGTCCTGACTTGTCAGGAAGCCAGGCTGCCTAGAGCTGCAATAGGAGAGATCTAGAGAGTAAAGTCACAATAGGACAGCTCTGGAAGCTGGAGTCACAATAGGACAGCTCAGCCCTAGAGGGAAATGTGTTCTTATCTGTTTGGAAGCCAGGCTACCTGAAGTTGGGGTATGGTGAGAGATGTTCCTCCCACAGGATATATTAAGCAATCTTGCTCCTCTTCTAGAGAGCTAGAGAGCTGCTACAACTGAGCTCTGCTCTGTTCCCCTAAGGTAACATCCTAGCACAATTATCTTCCTCTTCTTCTTCCTCTTCTTCTTCCTCTTCTTCTTCCTCTTCTTCCTCTTCTTCTTCCCCTTCTTCCTCTTCTTCCTCTTCTTCCTCTTCTTCCTCTCCTTCTTCTCCCTTTTCTCCTTCCTCTCCTTCTTCTCCCTTTTCTCCTTCTTCTCCTTCTTCTCCTTTTTCTCCTTCTTCTTCTTCTTCTTCTTCTTCTTCTTCTTCTTCTTCTTCTTCTTCTTCTTCTTCTTCTTCTTCTTCTTCTTCTTCTTCTTCTTCTTCTTCTTCTTCTTCTGCCTAAGATGTTACCTTTTCTACTACACTCTGCTAAAGGGGAAACCCCTGCAGAAATATGGCAATCTCCCCCAGCTCCAGTGAAAAGTTGTTACTTTCTCTGTTCAGTCTTGCTCAACCTTGCTAAGGGAACATCTCAGCAAGGTTTTTCTGCTCAGTCCCCTAAAGGATGTCCCACCAAGGTTCTTCTATTCTGTACTGGTAAATACAGATCTTCACCCACAATTCTTTTGAGAAAGATTTATTTGGGAAGGAGGAGTCCAGGTGAGTGGCTGTCTCTGCTAGGGTGGGAAAGGGAAGCCAACAATTGAACAGGCAGAGGGACTTATATAGGACTTCTTAAGGGTGGAGTTTTCCCAGGAAGAAGATTTTCTGCTCAAGGATTGTTTAGTTTAGTTGGTCAGGAGAAGAGATGGCTCTGATTTCAGGTGCAAACTGTGTTTCTTTTTCTGGTCATTTTAGTCTTTTGACTCTAATTTTAGGGGCAGAGCATATTTCTTTCACTGACTCTGATTTAGGGACAAGGAGTATTTCTTTGACACTGGTTTCAGAGTCAAGGTGTGTTTCTTTGTTTCTGGGTTCAGGAATAAAGTGTTTCTTTCACTGGCACAGGTTTCTGATCTTGGGTGTGTTTCTTTCACTGACTCTGGGTTCAGAGTCAGTGTGCACAGAAATTGGTTGGTTTTCTTTGACTGGCCCCTTGGCTGGCCCTTTTACCCTACAACAACTTCTTTGTTTTATTAATTCTTCATAGTGTTTTACTGTTTCTATTTTATTAATTTCTGTTTTTATCTTAATTATTTCTTGCTGTTGACTGTTTTGGGGTGTTATTTGCTCTTTTCTTTCTAAGACTTTAAGGTGAATAATTAAGTCATTTGTTTGGATTATCTGTGGTTTTTTTTTTTAATGTAGGGGGTTAGAGTTATAAAATACCCCTTAGGATTTCCCTCCTTGCATCTTACAGATTTTTTCATATATATATATATATCAACCAAAAATGACATAGCAAGTTGCAGTAAGACTAGGCACCTCCCCTCATATTAAGGCTTTACAAAGCAATTTAGTATGAGAAAAAGGATTCCAAAAGCTGGCAAAAGAGTCAGACAGTTCCTGCTCTTATGGTTAAGAGTACAATAAAAAACCAAGCTCCACAGCTGTAACATAATATGCAGAATGCCTAGGCCTGTCGAATGCAGGCTCCCTGGTTGTCAGTTTGGTCTCTGTGAGCCCCGGTGAGACTAGATTATTGATTTTGTGGGGTTTTTTTTGTGATGTCCTTGACCCCTCTGGCTCCTGAAACCCTTCCTTCCCCTCCTCTACTGGATTCCCTGAGCTCCATCTTATGTTTGTCTGTGGATTTCTGCATCTGTTTCCTTCAGTTACTGGACAAAGACCCTCAGATGACAATTGGTCTAGGCACCAATCTAGAAGTATGTTATTAGGGATCATTTCATTGCCCTTTTTGCCAGTAGTGTTTGGTTCTATCATAGGTCTCTGAACTAGATAACCTCTGGGTCTTGGCCATCCAGGCACTACAGGAATAGGATCCCTCTTGTGGTATGGGCCTCAAGATCGATCAGTCATTAGTTAGCCACTTCCACAATTTCTGTACCACCTTTACCCCAGTACAACTTGTAGGCAAGACAAACTGTAGATTAAAGGTTTTGTGGCTGGGTTGGTATCCCAATCCCTCCACTAGAATTCATGTCTGGTTACATGTAACAGGAAGGCTGTGTGTTTGTCCCAGCAGCCCAGAACTGAAATACCCACACAGAAACTGCATTAATTAAAACACTGCTTGGCCCATTAGCTCTAACTTCTTATTGGCTAACTCTTACATTTCAGTTTAACCCATTTCTATTAATCTGTGTATCGCCACATGGCAGTGGCTTACCAGGAAGGATTCTGCATGTCTGACTCTGGCAGCTCCATGACGGCTCTCTGACTCTGCTTTCTTCCTCCCAGAATTCAGTTCTGTCTTCTCTACCTACCTAAGTCCTGCCCCTTTCAAAATACCAAGGCAGTTTCTTTATTCATTAACCAATGAAACAACACATAAATAGAAGGACCTTCTACACCAGTTACAGGAGATGGCCAGTTCAGATACCATATTCCCCATTGCTAGGAGTCTTAGCTACAGTCATCCTCATTGATTCCTGAGAGTTTCCCTTGCCCTAGATTTCTAGCTCATGCCCCAAGATGCTCCCAATTCAGTTGTTCTCCCAGTACTCTCTCCCTCCATGAGTACTCTCTCCCATCCATCACCTGACCCCCCATTTCCATTCCCACCCACCCCATCTTGATGTCTTGATGTCAATTATATTTCCTCTTCTCAAGGAGATCTGAGAGTCCCTCTTGAGTCCTCCTTGTTACTTAGTTTCTCCGTATCTGTGGATTGTAGCATGGTCATCCTTTACTCACAGCTAATATCCACTTACATGCCATGTTTGTCTTTCTGGGTCCAGGTTACCTCACTAAGAATGATTCTTCATTTTCTTCATCCATTCTTTAGTTGAGAGACATCTAGGTTGTCTCCAGTTTCTACCTATTATAAATAAAACTACTATGAACATAGGTAAGCACATGTCCTAGTACTGGGATGGAGCATCCTTTGGGTTTATGTCCAGGAATAGTATAGCTGGGTTTTAAAGTAGATTGATTTCCAGTTTTCTAAAATACTGCCATATTGATTTCCATCGTGGCTGTACAAGGTTTCATTCTCAATAGCAGTGGAAGAATGTTCCCTTTGCTCTAAATCTTCCCCACGATAAGGTATCACCTTTGATCTTACCCATTCTGATGGGTGTATGATGGAATCTCAGTGTCATTTTGATTTTTATTTCCCTAACAACTAAGGATGTTGAACATTTCTTTAATTGCCTCTCAGTCATTTGAGATTCCTTTGTTGATAATTCTCTGTTTAGATTTATACCCCATTTTTAAATTGAATTATTTGATTTGTTGATGTCTAGTTTCTTGAGTTCTTTATTTGGAAACTAGCTTTTTGTCAGATGTGGGGTGGGTGAGAACGTTTTTCCCATTCTGTGGTCTTTCATTCTGTCCAATTAATGTTGTCATTTGCCTTACAGAAACTTTTCAGTTTTATGAGGTCCCATTTATTAAGTGTTGATCTTAGTGTCTGTGTGATTGCTGTTCTGTTCAGGAAGTTGTCTCCTATGCTAATGCATTCAAGGCTATTTCACACTTTCTCTTCTGTCAGGTCGTGTGTCTGGTTTTAGGTTGAGGACTTTGATCCACTTGGACTTGAGTTTTGTGCAGAGTGATAGATATGGATCTATTTACATTCTTCTACATGCCAATCCAGTTATGCCAGCATCATTTGCTGAAGATGTTTTCTTTTTCCACTGTATAATTTTGGCTTCTTCAAAAAAATCAGGTTTCCCTAGGTTTGTGGATTTATTTCTGTGCCTTTGATTTGATCCCATTGACCATCCTGTCTGTTTTTATGCCAATACCATGTACCTTTTATTATAGCTCTGTAGAATAAATATCTTAAAATCAAGGATGTTGATACCTCTGAACGTTCTTTTATTGTACAGGATTGTTTTAGCTATCTTGGGTTTTTTGTTTTTCCACATGAACTTGAGTATTGTTCTTTTGAGGTTTGTAAAGAATTGTGTTGGGATTTTGAATCTATAGATTGCTTTTGGTAAGATGGCCAGTTTTACTATGTTAACCCTACCAATCCATGAGCATGGGAGATATTTCCAATTTATGATATCTTCTCTAATTTATTTCTTCAATGACTTGAATTCTTGCCATATGGATCTTTCTCTTGCTTGGTTAGAATTACACCAAGATATTTTAGATTATTTGTGGCCATTGTAAAGGGTGGTGTTTCCCTGATTTCTTTCTCAGCCTATTTACCATTTGCATACAGGATAGCTACTGATTTTTTAGTTACTCTTGTATCTACCCACTTTGCTGAAGGCATTCATCATCTGTAGGAGTTCCCTGATAGAATTTTGGGGGCCACTTATGTATACTATCATATAATCTACAAATAGCAATACTTTGACCATAGCAAATCATATAAAAGGAAGTATTTCATTGAAGTGGCTTATATTTTCAGAGGCGTAGGCCATTATCATTATGGTGCAACATGGTGGTGTGCAGGCCGAAATGGTGCTGAAGAAGTAGCTGAGAATCCTGCATCTTGACTTGCAGACAACAGGAAGTTGTCTAAACTACTGGATGTGACTTGAGCATGTATGAGATCTCAAAGCCTGCCTCTACAATGACACATTTCTTCCAAACAAGGCAATACTTTCTCTAACGAGACTACATCTCCTAATAGTGCCACTCCCTATGAGCTTATGGGGGCCAATTACATTCAAACTACCACTTAAAGTTAAAACATTTCCAAACAAAACATTATGGGACAAAAACACTCCAAAATACCATCGAGTTTGTTTTTGTGTTGTTGTTGGTGGTGGTGGGTTTTGTTTTGGTTTGGGTTTTTTTGTTTGTTTGTTTTTGGCTTTTCGAGACTGGGGCTTTGGACCCTGTCCTGGAACTTGCTCTTGTAGACCAGGCTGGCCTCGAACTCACAGAGATCTGCCTGCCTCTGCTTCCTGAGTGCTGGGAAGCATGTACCACCACCATGTGCCACCACCACCCAGCAAGGTCTGCTCTTAAGTATATTTTATTATACCCAGTGAGACTCCTTTGTATATAACTAACTTTTAAACTTTTCAAGTGTTTGTCACTCGGAGATAGCTTCTGGGTTAGGAATGGGGACTCATGCCCACTTTCTTTATCAGCACTTGGAGTCCATTTAGCTTGGACTTGTGCAGCCCCTGTGCACACTCCCACAGTCTCTGTGAGTGCACCTGTCCTGTTGTCTGAAAGGCACTGATTCCTTATTTTTTCCATCCCCATTCGCTATAACACACTTTCCATTACTCTACTAAAAAGTTCCTTGATCCCTGAAGGGAGGGGTCCAATGGAGACATCCTATTCAGGGATGAATATGCCAAAGTCCCTCACTATCTGCACATTGTCCAGGTATGAGTCTCTGCATTTGTTCCTGTCTCTTGTAGGAAGAAGCTTCCCAAATGCTGACTGAATGAGACACTGATCTATGGGTATAGAAGGATGTTGTTAGGAGTCATTTTATAACTACATTCCTTTAGCAGAACAATAGTATTTTGTTTTCTCCTGGGTCTATGGTCTATCTGGTCTCAAGTTCTTGGCCACCCAAACAGTATCAGACATGGGTTACATCTCATGGAGTGGGCCTTAAATCCAATCAAATGGTGGCTGGTTACTTCTACAGCTTTTGTGCCACTATTGGACTAGCATACGAAGGAGGCAGATCAACTATGTAGATTGAAGGGTTTGTAGCTGGGTTGGTGGTTACCGTTCTCCTCAAATAGTGTTCAGAGTACCTTCCAGTATTAGTAACACAAGTAAGCAGTGGTGAACTTCTCCATGTTCAGGAAGATATGTGGGGACTGTGCTCAGCAATAGGGCCTAACCGTTAGTTTGAAGAGGGCAGCCAATAGCCTCTGTTGTTTTTATCTAAGTTGTTCTGTTTACCAATAAAGACTTGGGAGTCAGATGTTGGGGTGAAAACCTGCTAGATCAGAGAAGCCAAGAAGTAACCAGCTGACCTGCCTTTTTGGCTGGAGATCCAGCAAGAAAGCATGTCTCCCCTGTCCCAAACCAAAAGACCACAAATCTCTAGGTCTCTCCTTGCTTCTTTTTGTGCCTCTCTCTAAACATATGCCTGATTCCTCCATATTCTCTATGGATAACAGGTCATTGGCTCTGTGCCAATCCAGGGTTGATTTTATTAACACAGGCACAGGTTTCACAGTGTGTAACATTTCCCCTCTTTTGTCTAAATAAAAAGGAAAGGTTTTAACTCTAACACAGTAAAACTATATACAATAAGAGCAATCATCAAGTAAGAATTACATGTAAACAGAGACTGCACTTCCATTTTCCAGCCACCCAGACTCAAATAATCACACAAAATCCATATTAATTACAACACTGTTTGGTCAATGCCTCAGGCATATTCCTAACTAGCTCTTATATCTTAAATTAACCCATTTCTATTAATCTGTGTATTGCCACAAGGCTGTGGCCAGGAAGGTTCTGGCATCTTTCTCCTTTGGAAGCTACATGGCATCTCCTTAACTCTGTCTTCTCTCTCTCTCTCTCTCTCTCTCTCTCTCTCTCTCTCTCTCTCTCTCTCTCTTTCTCTGTTCAGATTTCCCACCTGGATTTATTCTGATAAGCCATTGGCCAAAACAGCTTCATTTATTAACCAATAAAAGGAACACATATACAGAAGGACATCCCACATTATCTCCCTTTTCTTCTGTCTAAATAAAAGGGAAGGTTTTAACTTTAGCATAGGAAAATTACATATAACAAAACAATTATCAAGCAAGAATTACAGTTACAATATTTAGTCTATTTGTATAAGGCAAAAATTAAAGAAAATATTCTATCATCTATCTTATTTTTGTGAGTTTAAAGTTTCCTATCTAATTTATCTTTTATTATAACTAAGGAAAACTATAACTATAGCTATCTGTCTTCAATTCAATCACAGACCCCAGAAGGATATAATATTTTGTAAGTAAACAGGAAGTGCATTATAAGCAACTTCCAGAACTTTAGAATTGACAGAGACATCTCACTTCCCAGACAGTCACCCAAAGTTCTTTTGTAAGGTTGGAGCATCCATCTTCAGCCTACAGGCACATAGGATCTGACAGGCTTTTCCATAAAGCAGGAGGTTTGAAAGACTGTTTTGACTATATTGGCAATTTGCTAGTTACTTTCTTCTGTGTCCTACAGAATGTCTGGCAGACTCTTTTATGAAGCAAGAACCCTGAAGGACTGTCTCACCTTTTTTTTTTTTTTGGCAAGTTCGGCAGTCATTTTTCTGCAGAACCAGTAAGTACACTTTATACAGTATACCATCAAGCAGTCCAAGCAAGAACAGTTGTTTGCCCAAATAGCTAGCCTTGTCACATTGAAGGCAAATTTTATAATGAGTTTCTTAAATGCCCATCAACCTCTCTGAAGCAATTGGTGCTACCAGAAGCAGACATGTCTCACTGTGGAGAAAAGCCTAAGTTCTTAAAACCTTTTAAATGCCATATTCTGTAGGTCTTTGAAGTGTTGACTCTAACTGAAATGTAATCTCTGTATATATAGAAAGCCAAACTAACAAGACTAAAAGTTTGATTATTATAGATTACTATCTATTAATCTGTATTTTTAATTATACATTATGGTTTTTGTAGTTTAAGTTAATTTTTATTAAAATTATGAGGGTACAAACTTTTTATGCAAGAACAAACAATTCGAAACAAATTAGTACTATGAATAAACATAAAAGAGCATCTTTTTGCAGCACACAAAGATTGCTACAAAGATCTACAACTGGTCAAAAGGCAGAGAAAAAAGCACTGCACAGTGCCCACCTCCAATCAATACATCTAGAATACAACCCCTACAGCTACCTAAGATGTGTAACATCATAGGAATGGAGGGTAGAAAGATTGTAAGAGCTGGAAAATTAGGGAAGCTTCTGACAGTATTTTCTAGACATGACAAAGAAGCTATACCCATGAAATCTCAGCAGTGTGATTGTCCAAACAAGACCAGAATAATAACAACAATTGTTATGCCAACATGGATAAGGAAAATTTCACAAGGTCTTACCCCTAGCTATAGATCTATAGTCAGTCAATGGCTACTGAGAGAGGGAGAATCAGCTTTATCTAGGGATGAACCTCTGTTATATTATCCAGCGCCAAGGGATCAGCCCTGAAGTAATTCAACCTAAACACACACACACGAGCAACACTAGATAAACAATGTAGCTTGTATGTTCTGTGTGTATGTATATGTGTGTGTATATATAAAAGAAAAATAATTATAGAAGAGGTTAAGAATTTGGGAAGGGGTGAAATGAAAGGAGTTGGAATGGAAAGAAGAAGAATTAAAAATGTTCCAAATACAATATTTATGTCTGAAATTCTCAAATAATTTAAAAATTAAATTAAAAATAATAGAAATAAAATTAATTCATGTGGTCTATACATAATTATTTGATAAATTATAATAAAAGCAAGCATAGAATTGCATAAACATTAAACATGCATAAGCACAGAAAACATGGTATAAATGTGCCAATGCCATAGAGAAGCAAAGTGATCAATTCTCCACATTATATCTCCTCTCTTCATTTGCTGCAGTTCGTCTACATGACACACAGTTCTTCATAATAAAACATGTCTGAGTTTAATTATACCTGGTACCACAGATCCCCCTAAACTTTAAAACAAAAAAGATAACTGGACACTGTCTATTCTCAAACTATTATGAGTCTTCTAGATAAACGCTGAAAGTTGGTAAAATGATAAAAATCCACTCCACAGTAGAATGTCTAGCTGGCTGCAATATCCAGACATAGAATTCTTTTTTAAATTTATTTTTTAAAAAATATCTTTTCTCAATTTACATGCCAAATCCATTTCCCACTCCTTCCCCTCCTCCTGCTCCCTCTACCTTCCCACATCCCACCTCCCATCCCACCCACCCCCTCATCCACTCCTCAGAGTCAGTTAGACTTCATGGGGAGCCAACAAAGTCTAGCACCTTGCTTTGAGGCAGTACCAAGGCCCTTTCCACTATATCTAGGCTCAGCAAGGTATCCCTCCAGAGAGAATGGGTTCCAAAAAGTCAGAACAAGCAGTAGGGATAAATCCTGGTCTCACTGCTAGTGGCCCCACAGTCTGCCCCAGCCATACAACATTCTCCCACATTCAGAGGGCCTAGTTTGGTCCTATGCTGGTTCCCTCGCTGTCAGGCCAGAGTTAGAAGGCTTCCATTAGCTCAGGTAAGTGTCTCAGTGGGTGTCCCCATCATGCTTGTATTCTCACTCCTCCCTCTCTTCGACTGGACTTTGGAAGCTCAGTCCAATGTTCTGCTGTGGTTCTATGCATCTGCTTCCATTAGTTGCTGGGTGTAGGTTCTATGGTGACATTTAAGATAGTCATCAATCTGACTACAGGGAAAGGCCAGTTTGGGCACCATCTCCTCTATTGCTTAGGGTCTTACCTGGGGACATCCTTGTGCAGTCCTGGGAATTTCTCTAGTGCCAGGTTTCTTGCTAGCCCC
>PVIU01014401.1:0-51703 GCA_004026605.1 Ondatra zibethicus
AGCACTGTTTTTAATAAGTAAAAAAGTTCATCTCTATGTTTAAGGTCATGCTGTGCTGTGGGTTCTGAAGTTCTTTTTCTCTCCCACCCACAAAGGTTTTGACATTTTAAAACAGTCCATTTGTGTTTGTTTTCTTGCTTGTTTCTGAACTCTAACCCTTTGTATCTTTCAGTTTCATTTTAGTGGGCAAGTAATAATTATTCATATTGATGAGGAGTAATCTGATAACTCAGTGTGTTATCATGTATAATGTTCAAACCAGAGTCAATAGCTAATTACTTCAAAATCTATATTGAACTTCAGTCAGCCTTCTAGGCTGGAGAGAATGACAGTTTGCTCCTGTTATTTTGCTGCCTGTTGCGTTATGTTACATAATTTCTCTCTCCTCTCCTCCTCCCACCTTCCTCTTTCTCTGTCCATCACTATTGTAGTCCCTGACTCTATGAGACCAGCGTTTTCTCTCCTCCTCATGAGTGAGAGTGCGTAGCATTTGCTTTTCTCCACCTGGCTTGTTTCACTTAATGTCTCCAGTTCTATGCGTATTGCCAGAAATGAAAGATTTTAATTGGTCATGCTGAAAAATATTCCAGTGTTTATGTTCACCACACCTTCTCTGTCTGCTCTTGCACTTTAAGTCACTCTGCATCTGGGACTTTGAATGGCATAAGAGTAAGCGCAACAGTGTGGATCTCTTTTGCTGCTCTTCCTTCTTTTGAATACATGTAAAGTGGGAGGACTTATGGGTTATTTTTATTTTAAAAATAACACATTTCTTCAATCTCATATCCTACAGATAACAGAGAAAACACTCATTTGTCAAATATTTTTTGAATGCAAAAGAAATGTGAACTGCAAAAGCAAATGCATACACCAATTTGTGATATATCTCAAACAACCTTATAAATGACCCAAAAGTAAGCAACTAACAGCTTGAAAGAAGTGGGTGGTGGAAAACGGCAGTGACTGGTCTTGTTATTATTTCTCTCTGTTTTTCTTTAATTCCATGGAATGGACTCAAGACAGGATGTGTCCTGCGATGTACTGAGGCTGCTTTCACACTCCTGATTCTGTCTGGAAACAAGGCTGAACAGTATTAAATCATCAGCAGTATTTTCCAATGGCCACTGCCCTGTGGATTCTTAAAAACAGAAAACAATAGCAAACCTCCAGTGTCTCATGTAAAGGATGAAATGTTTCCTCCATATAGGTAGCAAGTACCTCTACAGAACGGGTTGTGGGATGTGAACACTGAAAATTATATATTATGTATAACTGAATCCTTTTTTATCTGAGTAATTTTGGAATAACTTAATTTAAATTGTTCAGGCTTATGCTTTAATATAGCCTAGACTTAGTGACTCTTTTGAAAGCATAAATAATTCAAACGATCACTAGGCTTATAAAGACAGGTAAAAATATCCTGAGAATAAGGGATGGCTCAGTTAGTAAGGGTGCCTGTTGCCTGATGATCTTAGTTGGACACACTCATCCCACTCCTGGTCTCACGTCACAGAAGAAAAAGAGAACTGACTCCTGAAAGTTGTTCTCCAAGGTCCACCCCACACATGACACACACATGTACAATTAATGAATGAAAAACTTGCAAAAACTGTCCTGAGGCTCATCTGGAAGGGAAGATTGCAGAAACAGGAGCAAAAGGTTAAACACAAACAAAAGTTCTTAAGAGAGCTGACCCCCCCCATTCAAATCAATACTTGCTTCTTGGATAGTGCAAAATGCCTTCCCCGAATACATTTCTGAAATTTTCAGTGTCCTCAAACTAACATCTTAACCAGGCACACAAAATAGCTCAAAATTCTGCCACCAAGTCTCCCAAGCAAAAGGCTTGATTTATGCCCAGATGATGGTTAATTCAGTCTTTAATTCTTCTCTGTCACTTATGAGACTTCTGAATTCTGTCTCCCTAATGAGAGTGCTCATAGATCAAGGAAATGCAAGTTAATTTTAATTTCTTGGCTAAGCAAATCAAAGAAGAAGATAAATATAACTCTGCAAATTCTCTCAATGGTGCAGAGTTGCTGCTGTTCTTATTAGTAAATATAGCAGAAAAACTATAGTAGTTGGAAGAAGCAGACACATTTTATCAGCCATCATATATTTATTTAATTCTGCCACTTATATTTCAAACTGATCAGTTAAAATTATTATGTTTGCAATAAAAATATCATCAAATATAGTGATGGTTTGGATAAGAATGACCTCCATAGGTGCATAGATTTGAATGCTTGGTCGTTAAGAAGTGTCACTAATTGACAGGGATTAGGAGGTGTGGCTTTGTTAAAGGAGAAGTGACCTTATTGGAGGAAGTATAACACTGGGGATGGGCTTTGGGGTTTCAAATGCCCAGGCCAGACCTGGTGTCTCTGCCTGCAGAATGCAGACCCGGATAGAGAACTCTCCAGCCCATGTCTGCCGGCATATTTTTGTGTATCAGTTTATAAGGAAGGCTGTGGTGTGTACAGAAATAAGTATTCGTGCACAATATTTATATTCTATTTTTCAGAGGTTCTTCTACTTAGAAATGATTTTTGAATGCCATGAGTACACCTGCTAAGTGAAACATGGGAAGATATATTAAACTCTTAAGTCAATCGTGATGCTTCAAATAAGTTAAGTGAAAACTGGAGGCACTTGGAGGGCATCACTCCATCACTAGTATCCACAGAGGTTTTTAAAGAAAGTTTGCATCTATAACTGGAAAATGATCAGCCAGGAATGGGAGAATATATTAAAACTTCTTTAGAAGCAGAAGGTAGATTGTTCCTTGTTGTGGAAGAAGTACATATCCAGAACTGAACACTAAACCCAAGGCCTCCTGAAATCAAAGATGACTAGAGAGAAAGGAGAAGAGGGGATGGTGAGATGGGTAAAGGCACTTGCTGACAAGCTTGGTGGCCTGAGTCCAATATCTGAGACCTACATAGTGAAGAAAATCGACTCCTGAAAGTTACCCTTTCTACACATGCCATGGCAACTATCACACACACACACACACACATGCATACACACACACCATGCAAAATGTTTCAGAATATTTGAAAATTAAAGGAAAAGAGTAAGTTAGTAATAATGTGGTAAAAACTCGAGGAGAAAAGGAAGTGCCAAATATCCCATGAGAAAGAATTTCTGTGTGAGAAACTCTGATTTGACTCAATGGTTTGCACTAAAAGAGATAAAGTTTTAGAATTTATTCATTCTTTTACTTAGCAATTTTAAGAAAGTCAGCATAATTTTCACTGTATACTGTGGTCAATTCTTATCCCAAATACATTTCAGTGAGAAAAAAACAACTAAAGCAATCTGTTACTATGGGAACACTGATCCTGTACTGTAGTAATGATTCCCAGACAGGAAAATTCACCTATTAAATCAGATAAACTGCAGGATCACTCATGACAGGGAGCCTGGGCTTAATAACTGTAGTGAAGATAATTCATAGAAAACTTGTCTTCATAAGAATATATATTTCCATGTATGTACTCTGTATGAATGTGTATATATAATAATATGAATGCAGCCATATATTCTATATATGCACTACATAAAATCAATATGCATATATAAAAATGCATATCACAGATCAAATCATTTACTAAGGTACACTTAAATTAATACCATCCACCACATTCTGGCTTAGCATTATGGTCATTTAAAAATATTCACATAAACATAACCAAAAAGAGTACAAAACTTCTCTTTCATGAAAAACATGAAAAGAAATTGTTGTTCAAAAAGTTCGGTCGACATTTATTTTATGATGTTTGTACACCTAAGTTTTTACCTCATGCTTTGATAGCCTATTCTGTATATAATTCTGCTACAAAAATGTGGTTCTTACTTAACATAAGAATTTATTAGTTTTGTTTTAATTATTGTAGTCTTACTTTATTCTTTTTTTGTGTTGACATTTTATTTATTTTTTTCCATACATTGTTTTGTTTTATTTTTATTCTTTCAGATACAGAATGTCCTCATGTCATTTTATTTCTTTTTGAACCATTTTGCTTTATTTCATCAAAATCTTGAGACCATTTTGGAGGAAAGAATAAGAACCATTCACAAGAGGGAGATAATGTTTTTCTTGGTGTGGAGAAACATACCAAGGCTGAAATTCAAATGAAGCTGCTGGTCAGTTGTCAAGTTTTTCATTCATACACAAAATTTATTTGAGGAGGTTAACCAAAACATTAGAATGGTGCTAAAGCAAAGTCCTGGAGTAAAATTATGATGCTTGGGAAGAGTGAAGCTAGTGCATTAGCTACTTTGGGTCACTGTGATGAAAAATCCGATATAAATAACATGGAAGAGGAAAGATCATCTATTCTGGCACATAGCTTCTGTCCAACATGACAGGAAGGATTGGAGGGAGAATAGCTCACCTCATGGCAGCCAGAAGAGAAAGCATATCCGTGCCCTATGGCTTTCCTCTTCTTCCCCTCTTGTTCTATCTGGAACATGATATCTGGCTACACCATGAGTTTGCACACACACAAGTACACACACATACACGCACGCATGCACACACATACACACACAATCAGAAGTAGCCTTACAAGCACATGCAAAGCTGTGATTCCCTATTCTCCTACACATTTTGCAGCCCAATCAAGTTAATCATCAATATTAACTATTACAGTCTTTTTATTTCTTTCTTGGCTGCCTGCAAAAATGGATGAACTTCTGTGAGAAAATTAACCAATCTGAATTTCTTCGTGCAAACCTTAAAAAGTCTATGACAAACTACATATATGCTCCTTTTATTATAAAAGCAATCTCTAATTGCTTTTTTGTTGGATTTTCTAAATCTCTAATTGGATTTTGTTGTCTCAAACATCTTAGCATACAAATTTTTTGCTTTGATTCCAGTGTCTCTCATCCAGCCAACACCAAGACCATGAAAATTCCAAAACCTCCAGTTTAATCTATATAACAAAATGAGACTATAAAATGCTTTCAAATAAAGACAGTGGGAATTCATGCAAAGCCTCACAAAAGCATACCCTTCTAGAGGGAAAAAGAGAGGTTTACCTTCCAGTGCTAGCTCCACATAACATCATGTTTCGCTTTTCATCCATTAGCACAACAGGAAGGGTCTCACTCCTTAGCTGGCTACTCATCGATTCATCTGCATGTCCACTCTCACAAGAGCATCTTGTACACTGAGCCACATACCCCCATCTAAGTACTCTTATATCTATTACAGAAACTCACTCTGTTCAGCTTTCAAAGCACTGTAGAGGTAGCCAACTCAGACTGCTCTAGTTCATCATGACCAGCTGAAAAAAATAGTTGTAAAAGTAAGCCACAGAACTGGAAGAATTTAATCTTGGTTCACACTCTGTAATTTGGAATATCCAATATTTCTGTCTTTCTTTTTTAATGCTGTTTTTTAAGAAGAAATGTGTGGCATGGATCATCCCTCTTACATTCTTCATTCTCAAGGAATACTGCAGCAGTGTAAACAAGTGTTGCTAGATTCCTTTCCCTTGGTGTTATGTGGGAATAAATGCTGAATGCTGGCATGTAGAATGTGCTATATGAACTTGCTTGAGTGGAAAGTTCCTTCAAGAACCATGATTGAGCTAGGGGATAAAGCTCTTTGTCCTGCTGTTGCCTAGGGTATAAAAATGATGGCTGGCAACCTGCTGCTATTCTAATCTATGAATTAAGAACAGAAACCAAACTCCAGATGGTAAGTGTACAAGCATACACATGCCTGGTCCCCTGAGGGTGGCAGAATAGCTACCCAATTCTTGAATGACATACCTCCAGACATCTGTCACTAGGAAGAAATTTCTTTTGCATAACTCTTTGGTGATTTTATTTTTCTCTACTCTATAACTGAAGGTGTGCTATACTTCTTATTCACTTATATTAAAATTATGTTAAGCCCACTAAATGCTAACTATAATTGATAAAAAATATTATGCAAATAGAACATATATTCACATAAAAGACTGAATAGTGATTTCTGCAAAATCCTATGCGTTTGGAACATTGAATGAGGACGTGATTTATAGTTAGAAAAATGCTCACAGAAAATACTAATAAATAGGACAGAGTTTCAAACTCCAGATTCTCATATACCAATACTGAAATGAAGTTAATTCATTTCTTAAACACTGTCCATACCTGTAAGTAGAGGCTGCTCATTTGTTTCCCAACTGCCCAGATCCAAATAATTTTACAGAAACATTATTAATTACAGCACTGTTTGGTCTATTAGCTCAGGTTTCTTATTACTCACTCCTATTATTTTATATTTTACTGGGTAAGTTTCCAGGTATCTGTCTCCTTCCACAGCTACATGGCGTCTCTTCAACTCCTCCTACTCTCTCTCTCTCTCTCTCTCTCTCTCTCTCTCTCTCTCACTCACTCAACATCTCTGCTCAGATTTTCTGCCTGGATTTACTTTCCTAAGCCATTGGCCAAAAGCAGCTTCTTTATTAACCAATGGCAATAAAACATATTCACAGCATACAGAGGGGAATCCCACATCACCTCCTCTTTTCTGTCTAATTAAAAAGAAACTTTTTAATTAGCAGGATTGCATACAACAAACAGTTATTAAGCAAGAACTATAATTATAATATTCAGTACATTTACATTTGGTAAATTAAGGAAAATACTCTATCATCTATGCTATTTTGTGAATCTAAAGTTTTATAGCTAATCTATCTTTTATAATTTTCTTTTTCTAACTCCATTAAAGACTCCAGAAGGATATAATATTGCCTGAGTAAACAGGAAGTACATTGTAAGCAACTTCCAAAACTCTAGAATTGACGGAGACATCTTGATGCCTAGATAGTCATCCAAAGTTTTTTTGTAACATTGAGGCATCCATTTTTACCCTATAGACCCATAGTATCTAGCAGACTTTTTCATGAAGCAAGAAATTTTATTTTTTTATATATCTTTTCTTTTTATTACTTAAAAAAAATCAATCCAAATTCCCACTCCCTCCCCTTCTTCTCTCCTCCCAGTCCCTCCCTCTCCCTCCACAGACCGTCCCCCCACCCCTCCAACCCTAGGGGAGTGCCATGCACCCTGCCTGTGGAAAGTCCAAGGCCTTCCCTACTACATCTAGGTTGAGCAAGGTTTACATCCAAAGAGACTAGGATCCCATGAAGCTGGTATATGCAGTAGAGACACGCCCCAGTGTCACTATCAGTGGCCCCTCAGTCTGCCCCAGCTGTCAACTCCCTTCAGAGGGGCTTGGTTGTTCGCATGTTCGTTCACTCCCAGTTCAGTTGGAGTTGGCGAGTTCCCATTAGTTCAAGCAAACTGTCTCAGTGGATGACCCCCTAATGGTCTTGAATTCCTTGCTCATACTCTCACTCCTTCCACTCTTCAACTGGATCTTGGGAGCTCAGTCCAGTGCTCCGATGTGGGTCATTGCCTCTGTTCTCATCTGTTGTTGGATGAAGGTTCTATGGTGATATTTAAGATAATCATCAGTCTGACTACAGAGTAAGGTCAGTTCAGACACCCTCTCCTCTATTGCTTAGGGTCTCAGCTGGGTTCATCTCTGTGGGTTCTTGGGCATTTTTCTACAGCCAGGTTCTTGCTAACTCAATAATGACTCCCTCAATCAAGATATCTCTTTCCTTGCTCTTATAGCTGTCCTTCCTCTATCTCAACCATCCCATTCCCTCAAGTTCTATTCAAGCCCCTTTCTATCCCCCCTCTACCTCCCACCTCCCTGCTCCCAAATTTTTGTCTGATTCCAATTTCCAGGTGGGTCTATATGTTTTTCTTTAAGTTCACCTTACTACTTAGTTTCTCTAGGATCCTAAACTATAGGCTTGTTGCCCTTTGTTTATGACTAGTATCCACTTATGAGTGAGTACATACTATATTCATATTTTTGGGTATGGGTTACCTCACTCAGGATAATGTTTTCTAATTCCATCCTTTTGCATGTGAAATTCAAGATGCCATTTTTTTTTTTTTACTGCTGAGTAGTACTCTAATGTGTAGATGTGCCACACTTTCTCTATCCATTCTACAGTTGAGGGGCATCTAGGTTGTTTCCAGGTTCTGGCTATTACAAATAATGCTGCCATGAACATAATTGAACAAAAGCTCTTGTAGTAGGATTGAGAGTCTTTTGGGTATATGCCCAAGAGTGGAATTGCTGGATCCTTAGGTAGGTTGATTCCCAGTTTTCTGAGAAACAGCCACAATGAATTCCAAAATGGTTGCACAAGTTTGCATTCCCATCAGCAATGGATGAGCGTTCCCCTTGCTCCACAACCTCTCCAGCATAAGCTATCATTAGTGTTTTTGATCTTAGCCATTATGACAGGTATAAGATGGTATCTCAAAGTTGTTTTGATTTGCATTTCCCTGATAGCTAAAGAAGAAGAACATGACCTTAAGTATCTTTTGGCCATTTGAAATTCTTCTGTTGAGAATTCTCTGTTCAGTTCCGTGCACCACTTTTTAATTGGGATATTTAGAATTTTAATGTCTAACTTCTTGAGTTCTTTATATTTTGGAGATCAGTCCTTTGTCTGATGTGGGGTTGGTAAAGATTTTTTCACATTCATAGGCTGCCTTTTTGTCTTATTGACTGTGTCCTTTGCTTTACAGAAGCTTCTCAGTTTCAGGAGTTCTCATTTATTTACTGATGCTCTTATTGTCAGTGCTACTGGGGTTATATTTAGGAAGTGGTCTCCTTTGCCCGTGCATTGGAGGTTGCTTCCCACTTTCTCCTTATCAGGTTCAGTGTGGTCGGATTTCTATTGAGGTCTTTAATCCCTTTGGACTTGAGTTTTGTGCATGGTGACAGATATGGATCTATTTTCATTCTTCTACATGTTGACATCCAGTTATGCCAGCACCATTTGTTGAAGATGCTTGCTTTTTTCCAATGTATCATTTTTGCTTCTTTGTCAAAAATCAGGTGTTCATAGGTGTGTGAATTAATATCCCGGTCTTCAGTTTGATTCCATTGATCAATGTCTCTGTTTTTATGCCAGTACCAAGCTGTTTTCATTACTGTAGCTCTGTAATAGAGCTTGATGTCAGGGATGGTAATGCCTCCAGCAGCTCCTTTGTTGTACAGGATTGTTTTGGCTATCCTGGGTTTCTTGTTTTTCCATATGAAGTTGAGTATCGTTCTTTCAAGGTCTGTGAAGAATTGTGCTGAGATTTTGATGGGGATTGCATTGAATCTATAGATTGCCTTTGGCAAGATTGCCATTTTTACTATGTTGATCCTTCCTATCCAGGAGCATGGGAGATCTTTACATTTTCTGGTATCTTCCTCAATTTCTTTCTTTAAGACATAAATTTCTTGTCAAATAGGTCTTTCACGTCCTTTGTTATGTGATTTGTGGCTATTATGAAAGGTGATGTTTCTCTGATTTCCCTCTCTGCTTCTTTATCCTTTGTGTATAGGAGGGCTACTGACTTTTTTGAGTTGATCTTGTATCCTGCCACTTCACTGAAGGTATTTATCAGCTGTAGGAGTTCTTTGGTAGAGTTTTTGGGGTCACTTATATACACTATCATGTCATCTGCAAATAACAAAAGTTTAACTTCTTCCTTTCCAATTTGAATCCCCTTGATCTCCTTATGTTGTCTTATTACTGTTGCTAGAACTTCAAGAACTCTGTTGAAGAGATGTGGAGAGAGTGGACAGCCTTGTCTTGTTCCTGATTTTAGTGGAATCGCTTTGAGTTTCTCTCCATTTAATTTGATGTTAGCTGTCGGCTTGTTGTATATTGCTTTTATTATATTTAGATATGATCCTTGTATCCCTAATCTCTCCAAGACCTTTATCATGAAGGGGTGTTGAATTTTGTCAAATGCTTTTTCTGCATCCAATGAAATGGTGATATGTTTTTTTTTCAGTTATTTATATGGTGGATTACATTGATTGATTTTTGTATGTTGAACTAGCCCTGAATCTCTGGGATGAAGCCTACTTGGTCATGATGGATGTTTTTTTGATGTGTTCTTGGATTCGGTTTGCCAGAATTTTATTGAGAATTTTTGCATCCATGTTCATGAGTGAGATTGGTCTGTAATTCTCTTTCTTAGTTGAGACTTTGTGTGGTTGGTATCAGGGTAACTGTAGCTTCATAAAAAGAGTTTGGCAGTGAGCCTTCTGTTTCTATTATGTGGACACTTTGAGGAGTGTAGGTATTAGCTCTTCTTAAAAGTTCTGGTAGAATTCAGCACTAAAACCATCTGTCCTTGAGGATATTTTTTGGTTGGCAATTTTGATGGCAGCTTCTATCTCCTCGTGGCTTATAGGTCTATTGAAATTGCTCACCTGGTCTTGATTTAATTTTGGTAGGTGGTATCTATCTAAAAAATTGTCCATTTCTTTTACATTTTCCAGTTTTGTGGAGTACAGATTTTTGTAGTAGGACTTAATGATTCTCTGAATTTTCTCTGTGTCTGTTGTTATGTCCCCTTCTTCATTTCTGATTTTGTTAATTTGGATGTTCTCTCTCTACCTTTTGATTAGTTTGGCTAAGGGTTTGTCAATCTTGTTGATTTTCTCAAAGAACCAGCTCTTTGATTCATTGATTCTTTGTATGGTTTTCTGTGTTTCTATTTTGTTGATTTCAGCCCTCAACTTGATTATTTCCTGTCTTCTTCTCCTTTTGGGTGAGTCTGCTTCTTTTTTTTCTAGAGCTTTCAGGCATGCTGAAACCTTTTAGAGAAGGTTCCATGAGGTGCTGAGAGGAAGGTATATTCTTTTTTGTTTGGGTGGAATGTTCAATAGATGTCTGTTAAGTCACTTTGATTCATTACATCTGTTAGTTCTCTTATTTCTCTGTTAAGCTTCTGTCTGTTTGACCTGTCCATTGTCGAGAGAGGAGTGTTGAAATATCCTACTATTAGTGTGTGGGGTTTGATGTGCAATTCAAGTTTCAGTAATGTTTCTTTTACATATGTGGGTGCTCTTGAATTAGGGGCATAGATATTCAGGATTGAGACTTCATCTTCATGAATTGTTCCTGTTATGAGTATATAATGTCCTTCTCCATCTCTTCAGATTGATTTTAGTTTGAAATCAATTTTGTTAGATATTAGGATAGCCACACCCACTTGTTTCTTAGGTCCATTTGATTGGAAAGCCTTTTCCCAATCCTTTACTCTGAGGTAGTGTCTGTTTTTGAGGTTGAGGTGTGTTTCTTGTAAACAGCGGCATGCTGGATCCTGTTTATGTATCCATTCTCTTAGCCTGTGACTTTTTATAGGTGAATTGAGACCATTGATATTAAGTGATATATCAATGACCAGTGGTTGTTAGTTCCGGTTATCTTTCGGTAGTAGTGTTCGTGTGTTTCCCTTCTTTGGGTTATGCTGGTGGGAGGTTAGCAGATGCCTGTGTTATTGTGGGTGTAGTTAGCTTCCTTGGGTTGTGGTTTTTCTTCTAGTACTTTCTGTAAGACTGTCTTTGTGGATACGTATTATTTAAATCTGTTTTAGTCATTGAATATCTTGTTTTCTCCATCAATGTTGAATGAAAGCTTTGCTGGGTACAGTAGTCTGGACTTGCATCCATGGTCACTTAGTGTCTGCAGTACATCTATCCAGGACCTTCTGGATTTCATGGTTTCCATTGAGAAGTCGGGTGTAATTCTGATAGGTTTTCCTTTATATGTTACTTGACCTTTTTCTTTTGCAGCTTTTAATATTCTTTCTTTGTTCTGTATGTTTTGTATTTTGATTATTATATGATGAGGGTTTTTTTTTTGATCCAGCCTATTTGGTGTTCTGTAAGCTTCTTGTACCTTCATAGGTATATCCTTATTTAGGTTGGGAAAGTTTTCATCTATAATTTTGTTGAGTATATTTTCTGTGCCTTTAAGCTGGAATTCTTCTCCTTCTTCTACCCCTATTATTCTCAGGTTTGGTCTTTTCATGGTGTCCCAGATTTTTTGAATGTTTTGCATTAAGAATTTGTTGGATTTAGTGTTTTCTTTGACCAAAGAGTCTATTTCCTCAATAGAATCTTCAGTGCCCGAGATTCTTTATTCTATCTCTTGTATTCTGTTGCTTATATTTGTCTCTGTAGTTCCTGTTCATTTACCTAGAGTACTCTCAGTTTCCAATTTAAGTTCTCTCAGTTTGTGTTTTCTTTATTGCCTCTATTTCAGTCTTCAAGTCTTGAAATGTTTCCTTCACCTATTTGCTTTTTCTTGTTTTTCTTGGGTTTCTTTGAGGAATTTATTCATTTCTTCCAGCTTTTTGTTAGTCTTCTCCTCCATTTCTTTAAGGGAGTTTTTCACTTCCTCTTTAAAGGACTCTATCATTTTCATTAAGTAATGTTTAAAGTCGTTTTCTTCTATATCTTCTGGTTAGGATGATCAAGTCTTCCTGTTGTGTGTCCACTGGGTTCTGGTGGTACCATGTTGCTTTTTAGGATGATGGAGGAGTTCTTACATTGGCGCCTTCCCATCTCTTCCTTCAACTCTTATGTCTCTTATGTCCACCAAGTATTGGTCTCCGTGGAGTTCACATGGAATGATGCATTGGGGGCCGGGTAGATGGCTGTCTAGCATCCCAGCTCTCTGCTGGCTGCTAGGAATATGGAAGGCACCTGGGGAGAAGCAGGAAATTTTAAAGACAGTTTTGCCTATATTGGCAGTTTGTCAGTCACTTTTTTGTCTGTTTTGCAGAATGCATGGCAGACTCTTTTATGAAGCATGAATCCCAAAAGATTGTCTCATCTTTAGGCCAGTTGCAGTCATTTCTCTGTGGTTCCTGCATGTCCAGTTCATACAGCATACCATCAAGCAGTCCAGGCAAGAACAGTTTCTTGCCCAAATGGCTAACAAAGGAGCCTCTTTGATGGTTTTGAAGTAGATTAGTGCTGCCAGGAGCAGATGAGTCTCATTGTCACAAAAAGTCCTAAGTTCTTAAAACATTTTAAGTGTCATATTCTGTAGGTCTTTGAAAGTATTGAAGATTATCTATCTAACTGAAATATATCTCTATACATCTAGAAAACATAATTAACATAACTACAAGTTTCACTATTAATCTATATTTTTATTATATATTACATTTTTAAATGAGCTATAGAAACACAATACCTTAAACAAGAGTAGAAATATACATATAACAAAATTGACCTTAAATTTGTATTAATAAATCAAGATCCATACCAACACAAAGTATTCATTTCTATAGCATATTTCCCTCTAAATGTAAACAAACATTTATAAACAATCATTTAGGGAATTTAGGTGTTGTTTTTTTAGACTACTTTTTGCTTATCGAGGGAGCTGTTATTCAGGTCTTTTATAGGATATCGTCTGTGGTAAGTCCATTTTAGTCAGCAGTTTTGAAGCTGTCATGGATGTTGGACCATCTGGGCCATGGCTTTAGGGGGTCTTGTTTGATCAAACCATATTAGCCAGTAAAGAATTTACAGCTTTTTATCCTCTGTGGAAACAAAAGCAGAGCCTCTTTTTCAAAGCAACATATTCTTAGGCCCAAATTTTGAAGTTAAGATACCATTAAAATATATATTTTGGTTTAGTTTAGCAGCCCATACAAAGAAAATGCCTCTCTATACTTAGCTCATTTACAGTCAAAAAAATTAAAGAAAACATAATAATATACATAACCTAGACTCTATGTGAATATTCCATCTTTATATGGCTTACTTTTTTTACAAGATTAATATTTATTTTATTATCTTTACTTTTAATTTATGACTCTGTAATCTTTTATATTATAACTATCTATATTCTTCTTCCTCTCTCTTTCTCAAGCCTACATACATTTATTGAACACTGTGACCCATTTAGAGTCCTTTCTTATCTGAGTTTGTCTTTATTGCATGTGTATCTGTAATTATTTTTTGACCAAAAGCACTTTTTTTTAATACTAAGCAGGTGTGGTTAGGACCAACTCTGTGACCCTGCCTGTTGGTTATACCCAGTCCAACATGGCAGAGGCATGTTCACTGCCTCTGAGAGCCATGCACACCACCCTAGCTCCAGGATCACAGTGGGTCTGTGTCACCATTTAGCAGTTTCTAATGAACTGCTCGCAAACCCCATTTAAATATTCAGCCTCCTGAAAGAACCAGAGCTATTCATGCAACTAGCACAAACCAGGAAGTCCTCCCCTAAAGAAGCCACACAGTCTTCACAGCCAATGCTGAGTCAGGAAGATCTCTCTTAAAGGAACTGCATCACCCCTGCTTGCTGCTAGCAAAGAGAGCCTATCCAAAAAAAAAAAAAATGCGGCTACCAAGAAGCTGCATTAAACTCTGTGTTTTTGATTTTAGAATTACTTTCCAAGCTCTCTCAGGTTTTACGTGAATACAGTTACCCCATGTTGAGCGCCATTTTGTAGGCTACTCATTTTTTTTCCCAGCCACCCAGACTCAAATAATTACACAGAAGCTATAGTAATTACAACAGTGCTTGGCCTATTAGCTCAGGTTTCTTATTAACTAACTCTTACATCTTAAATTAGCCCATTCCTATTATTTTCTATTTTACCATGAGGCTTGTGGTTTTACTGGTAAGGTTCCAGGTTATCTGTCTCCTTCAGCAGCTACATGGTGTTTCTTCGACTCTGCCTACTCTCTCTCTCTACATCTCTGTTCAGATTTCCTGCCTGGCTTTACTCTGTTAAGTCACTGGCCAAAAGCAGATTCTTTATGAAACAATGGCAATAAAACATTCACAGCATACAGAGGGGAATCCCACATCACATACCTTCCTCTTTATTTTAGTAATTACATATTTTCATTTATTTTTGTAGTGAACCTACACATTGTTATCCGTCTATCCTCTCTCTTCTTTGCAGATGCTACTAAAGCTACAATTCTCAAATGACTCTGAAGTCACATAGACCTAACTCTTAACCCAGCTACATAAAGAACCAGGAACACACTGCTAACTTACCAATTTGTTTGCCCATATTTGAGCTCTGTGTCTTCCTCCAGAACATTCTTCTCCTAGGCAAAGGGGCTTTTGAGACATCCTTTTATAAAAGGAATACGAGGGAAGGCAGGAACCAGGCCAGAAAACAAAACACTGGAAAACCAAGCTAGTGTGTTGAGAAGTGACTTGGTATTTGGAAGTAGTGTTGCCATTTCAGAAGCATTTAACATCTAAATGAACCTTCCAGGATGAGGACAATGAAGATCAACAACCTTTACAGAGTGACCTCAGCCCTTACAGAAGTGTGATTGCTTCGCATTCTCTTCTTAACATCCAATACTAGGAAAGGAGGCCAGTTGAACTTGAGTGGCATAAGCTATTGATATGTGAGGATTAAAAAATGTATATCATTCTGAATACTTGGAGCATGAAGCGTGTCAATTTTATTTCATTGTTATGAATAAGCAAGAGACCAATTCCTCTCAAGTAGAAACTCTTCACCCTGATTTTTGAAAAGATCTAGCATCCAGCGCGTCTATTTCTCCTGCCTCATAATTCATCCCTAGTGTGTTCAAAATGCCAGAATCTTGGTAATTCTCCGCTCTCCTCTATCAATCAAAAAACACTGTTGGGGGAAGCAAGTGAGTTGTAGCAGAAGAATGGAAGGTATATATGATCATTCTTAATTATATACATGTATGAAATACACAAGAATAAGTAAAAGTTTTAAAAGTGAAAAAGGAATACCTCCCAAGAATGGATGGTAGATAACAGATAGACTTATTTCAGGAAATCCTCAGATATGTGCTTGAGTCCTTATGAATGGCAAAATCAGACCCATATGTGTTGTGGGATATTCGATCGCACTGTGACACTCTAAGACTGTTAAATAAAATTTACCTTGAATCAGAGAGCAGAGCTAGTGACTAGCAGACTAGACTTAGCTTTAGAGAAGACAGAAATTTGGATAGAGAAAATGCACAGGAAGGAAAGGGAGGGAACTTGGATTTGGTGCTTCCTTTTGGTTTGGGGACAGAGTGCTGGGTCTTAGGCCAAAAACAAGGTCAGCTGGTTGCGTCTTGACTTCTCTGATCTAACAGGTTTTCACCCACACACATCTGACTCCTGAGTCCTTATTAGTGAATATTGGTAAATACCCAAGGTAGAGATGTTGTGTAAGCCTACATATCCTCGGCCACAGACTGGAGGAGTCTCTGAGCCAAGATAAGAGTAACAGGCAGGGTGCTGACTGTGGGGCCATAGGACTGCAGATGATAATTAAAATATCAGTAGATTCATGTGCAGTTGTTAAGCCAACATAAAAACTACATATACAAATTATATGTAATAATTTAAAGTCAACTGAAAATACACTTTAATAGCAAAAGAAAAAATCTTCGTAGAAAACCCAGATTAGTATTTGGACAACTGGGCACGATAGACAAACCAAGGTGGTAGATTTTAAAAGCCATCACGCATGCCCTTCACAAGTTCTTTGGTACCATCTCTTAAGCAGCAATGTGCAGTTTAACATTCAGATTTCTACCTCTGTCAATAAATACTGACAATACAGACAGCTCAAAACTATTAGAAGGTTTTAACGTTTCCTCCCTGTCTTGTACATTGGAGACTTTCAGGGACTTAAAAGACAACTCATTTCTAACCCTTTCATCCTTCCATGCTTCACCCTCCATCATTCAAGTGGAAACATGGAAATTATACAGCTGGTGCATCATCACACGCATTAACATCCAAGACAAAGGGAAAGAGGCTCCCCAAATATAACAGTCACAAAGATATGGGCCATAACTTCTTTCTTATTCCTTCCTTGACATTTATCATAGGAAAGCAATGCTCCTCCCCTGGTACCAGATGTCCTTGAGGCTATTACTCTGCTCCCTTCATGATATCCCAGCGGTGTTTCTTAACACAAAATTTTCATCTTAAGGCAAGAGACAAAACCCCCAAAGAAATATGATTTTACTATCAATGAAAATATACCATGTTAAAGGTTTATATATTTAATTAGATGTCTGAAATTAAGGAGGTTTGGAGGTAAAGGGGTTCAAAAAATTATTAAACAGTACTAAAGTGGTGAAATGTGTCTTCAAAGACACAGGCTTGTATCTAATTTGTTTCATTTATTAATTGCCTAAGCTTTAACAAATGTTTTAACCTTCCTGTGTATATGTTCAGCTTCCCTGCCTGTAATGACAGATTTCACAGTTACTGAGTTCTCTTACAGTTCCATTCTCTAATCCTATAAACATGGATCAGAGCATATTCATGGATAAATGAATATGGATGAGAGCTGGTCAAGGAAAGAGTACAAGAGCTGTATTTTTGGTTATGAATTTCACTCAAAGCCCTACATTTTGATGTTTGTGCCACCCTGTGAAGTTTTTGGAAGGTGATGGAGTCTTTAGGATGTGGGGAAGTAGAAAGAATCCAGGTCCTTATGGGTGTGGCCTTGGAGAAGATATTGAGATGCTGCCTTTCTATGTTCAGCTCCCTGTCACTGTGAGGTAAGCATCCTCCTCTGCCATTCATTCCAACCAAGTTATTCTCTCTCACCACAGTCCCAAAGCAAAGAGACAATGAAGCATTAAGTCCAAAGCAGCCAAAAATATGCTCAGCCTTTTGGTTTTTGTTGTGTGGTGGTGGTGGTGGTGGTGGTGGTGGTGGTGGTAGTGGTGGTTTTGGGATTTTTTTCACCTATTGAATTTCATACTTCACTTCATTTATTTAGTTAGTGATTGAGTTATTTAATTATGTGGGGAAATGCACAAGCCTGTTGCAGGTGCACATGCCACATGTAAAGGCCAGAAGAGAGCATCAGTGTCCTCGATTATTATCATCTGTCTGTTCCTTTAAGATAGGGTCTCTCTCAATCTCAAGCTTCCCCCTTCTCAGCTGAGCTGGAATCCAGCAAGCCTCAGTGATTTTCCTATCTCCACCATTCAGTCTACCCGTGTTCCCCAGAGACGAGTTCACAAGTGTTTGCAGGCATACCTTGCTTGTATGAGTTGGGATATCAGCTCTGGCTCTCACAATTCTGAAGCAATCACTGTAAACTGCTGAGTCATATTTCCAGTTCAATATTTTAATTTTTTGTTTTATTTCTAAATATAAAGCAGAGATGTATCTGGCCCTGAGTTAGAGTCCCCAAGGAGCTTCTGGTTGAATCCTGCACCCGCTAACCACGTAGCATGGCAGGGAGCTGTTGTTGCTGTGTCGTACAGCGAGTAATTTAAAGGATAAAGCAAAATTGAATGGGAAGGAAAGAAAGGAGATAAGAGAGGCAGGGAGAAAACAAAAGCCATGAGGAATGAGAAATGGCAGAGATGAAAAAGATGGGTTAAACACAAACATGTAGATGTGAAATGGTAGAAACGGTGACAAGCTGGGAAGTTCACACACAGCCCAGCTACAGAGGACAGCCACCACCCATCTCTGTCCTGCTGCTGCCATAGAAACTATTGTGCTATTACCGGGTTTATATTTTTCCAAGAGAATGCCGAAATCAGGATTTTTATATGACTTTTTCTAATTTCTAAATGTGAGCCCAGAAATTGAAATGCAAAATCAATACGCAGAGCAAGTATACCACATCTGCAGGGGTATCACCATTTTAATGTGGGACAAGTGAGACGCTGCCATCACACAATGTTGGGGGAACTTCCCAAAACTCAATCATCAGGATCAATACTATTCTAATCCTATATTTTAGTGTAAAAAAAAGGCAAAATGACTAAACATATCAAAATTTTAAATCAAGACAAGATCCCACTCTGCACCAGCAGAACACACATCTCCAATTCAGTTTACACAATCCAGTTCTGTCCTTTAAAGTTGCACTGTTGAAGACTTGCTGGTAGGAAGCATGATGGTTTGTAGGTACCAGCACTTCCTTACACAGCCAAGGTTACCTGATATGCCCTATGAAAAACGAAACCCAGGCTAGGATGGAGTGGTTTCAGAAAAATGAGGGCTGTGACAAGTTTATTGTAAGCAATCAGATTTTTGATGCCTTTATCAGAAACAGAATACAATGGATGTTGCCAGGATCATTACAATTGTAGTTGCCAGGATACAATGACATTTGTAAGTTATATGGGATGTACAAGAGTAATGTCTAAGATTAACTGTCTAGGTAAGCTGCTATATGCTTCGCTGACTTCTAAGAACACAAAGAAACACGGGTAGCCTGAACCATTCACTGTCTGATCTCTAACTTCTAAGGAGCATGGAGAAACATGGGAAGCCTGAGTGCTTTACTGCCTGAAGGCATGTCTCTGTATCTTAGGAACTGAAAAGCACGCAGTGCCCCAGGAGCCAGTGACTCTAACCTGAAAAACCTATGACACACACTTCTCAAGGCAGCTAGACCAGACCAACTCCATGATTCCCTGCAATGGCGTCATAACTTCAAACAGCAAACAGGACAGAAGTAGATTTAAGAATAGAGATGATGAGTCCCTGAGAGCCATTCATTCCATTTGAGATGCTGTGGAGCCAGCAGGCAGATGACGTCTAAACGCATCACAGTGGGGAAGTGATATCAGTAAGTGCAAGAATGACTAATGCTTTTCCTGTGTATTATATGCCAGACAGGCTCCAAAAATCATCCTCTTCCCAACAATTCTCACTCTGAATCTTTAAAGAGAAGGCAAAATCTCAGCTTTCTAAATGAGTACTATAGTCAGGTCCAAGAGCAGGTCAAAGTAATTCTAGAGGATGACGTCCCCTCTCCCATCAAAGTTTGCCCTCAGGCTTAGGGACATCATTTAGGGGTTGATTATAGTTGGTATATGGTTGAGGGTTGGGGAAGAAATTTTATAAGCTCAGGGATCTTTTTGAAAAAAAAGAGGGAAAATTGGATGATGGGATAATAGATTGGTATTTGTGAGTTATTGTTTATGGACAATTACATTGGTATAGATTCTTGTATGTTGATACAAAGTTAAATTATATTGAATATTGTATGCATGTATGCTTCTACCTCTGTTTAAAACATTGTTTATGTATTGATATATATATATATATTTATCATATTGCAGTGTACATTTCTACCTCTGATCAAGATACATTGTTTACATTTGGAGGTCACTGTTCTCATTTATTACACAGTTGTTTATTGTCTTAGTCTTTAAGTTAGATATGTATTAAGAATTATAGATCAATAGTCACCTATGTTTGTCATATTTATAGTTAGACTAATCAGGTTCTTTAGATACATAGAGATTATATTCTGTATAGATAGGTAATCTTCAACCTCTTCAAAGAGCTGTAGAAAATGGCATTTAATTTAACTTAGAGTTTGTGATAGTGAGACACAGTCACTCCTGGCAACACTGATCTATTCCCGAGAGAATGTTGAGTACCAAAGACACTCCACTGGGAGCTTGTTTCTTCTTGGCAGAACTGGCCTTTGGACAAAGAAATGCCCATACCTCAACCACTGACAAAGATACATAGTATCCGTAAATGGATAAAACAGGACTGTCAAATTCTGCCAAGACAGGGTAAGATAGTTTTGAAAAGTTTCTTGCCTTTGAAAATGGTATGTCAGTTACATTAGGTCTTAGCCAAAGCTGGTTGCTTCAACATTGCAAATGATACTTTGGGTGATTTCCCAGGTAGCCAGTTGTCTATGTCATTTGTTGCACAGTTTGGAAGTTTCTCTATTACACTTCCTGTTTACTCAAGTAATATTATTTCCCTTCTTGGATCTTTGATGGGGTTGAAGACTAAATAAGTATAGTTACTTTCCTCTCATGACTTGGCCAAGTTATTTATTATACAAGACTTAAGCTAGTTAGGATAGGATATTTGTTCTTATTGTCTATGATTTTGTATTAGGCTTAAAACTCTCTTATTTAAAGAAAAAGGGGATGTGCTGTAGGAAGTATTACAGCTTGTATTAGCCCACCTACTGGGGCATGGCCTCACTTACTTTTTACGGGGAAGCCGAGCAAGCGTGTGCCCCTTCTCTCTCATTCCCCTTGCTCCTTTGGGTTGCATGATTCAACCAGTCAAGCAGAGAATTCTGATTTGTGAGTTTACCCCTTAATAAATGCTGAGCTAGTGTGGGATTTCTTTTAAGTGTCTGACCACCATAACTCCCGGTACACATCTGACTTGGACCTCTGTTTCCACCTGATTCTTCTATCCATTCTTTCCAAGAAACTATGCTGTCTAGAGCTTATCACAAGTATTCATAAGAAAGATTGTTGGAAGCCCCTGAGGTTTGATGAGATTCATGGAGAGCTTCTGTGACCCTTGCTGTCAATCAAGGCTATATCACTATTCGAATGAGTCCTCCAGGTATAGAGATCATGCTAAAACTTCTCTAGGGACTGGGGTTGTGTTGGAGGAGGGCCTGCTTGTTCATCCTGGCTGCCCAGAACAGAATCACACAAAAACCATATTATTTAAATCACTGCTTGGCCCATTAGCTCTAGCTTCTTATTGGCTAACTCCTACATATTAATTCAACCCATTTCTAGTAATCTGTGTATTGCCATGTGGCAGTGGCTTACAGGCAAAGATTCGGCATTTCTGACTCTGGCAGCTCCATGGTGTCTCTCTGGTTCTGCCCTTCTTTCTCCTAGTATTCAGTTCTGTCTTCCCTGCCTACCTAAGTTTTGCCCAAGGCAGTTTTTTTACTCATTAATGGTAATGACAGCACACATAGGGGACTCCCACATCAGGGTTGTACTTTGTATGGGAGCCTTTCCACCCACCATTAACTCCCCTTCAAACCACCTGCTCCAGAGTGGGAACCTGTGCTCCATCCACATCTGAAGTCTCTAGCTGCCTTTCACACCCACTCAACATTACAATACTACAAAAATACAGTTCATAGCCACACTTTTGGAGGCTGCTCACTAACCACACCATTGTGTATCACTTATACATGTACCCAGTGCTGTCACCGGCTGAACAGAGCATTTATTTATTGAAGGTTTTAATTCCCAATGTGCCCGTTACAGAAAACTGCTAATCAAGTCAAAGCCAGTAGTGTTTCAGAGGGAAATATTTATAAATTGTTTGGTCAATCTTATTTTCATAGCATCTATTACATAGATTATTATCTTTTAAAAATATATATCTAACACTGAGCAGGTGAGATGGCTCATCGGGTAAAGATGCCCGCTGCCAATCTTGATTTGATTTTTATCCCAAAGACCCCACATGGTAGAATGAGAGAAATGACTACACAAAGCTATCCTCTGACTTCTACATGCATGTTGTGGCACACACTCTCATGCACATATCACATGCATGCACACCACACAGAGATACAATAGTATATTTTTAATTTTTTAAGATTGTTTCAGAGAGAAGACAAGCAATCCTGCAGTAGACTAAAACAGAGGGATCATCAAGAGAAATCAGAAACTACTTCTCAGGGTGTTTCAGATAAACTTACCAACAAGGGCTGAGTGCAAGACTTGGGCATCACAGGAGATCATCGAACCAACATAGAAGAGGACCATAATTCTATCAGGACCATGACAGAAACAAACCAAGAACCACACCAGCCATCTAGCAGTGACAGCTTGAGGGAGACCACTATAGGGGCAGAAACCACCTAAGCACACCCGCGGTGGAAACCAACAAATGTTCCTGGCATTCCCCCCTTTCCTTCCTTGTGGCAGTGGGCTCTTTTGCCAGGGCTGACAGTTTTGGACAAATGATATAAAACTAAGAAAAGCTTTTTAATGATAAACTATTCCCAAACACTAATGTAGCCAATGAGAAAATAAAATCTCCTTTAACTCATATTTTCTTTCCTTCTGTGATCATAAAGGCTTGAAGACAAAAGATACTTCCTAAAATAAAGGAAGTTGGATGGTTTTCCTTCATGTCTGAGTAATGTTCTAATATTTATGTATGTCTAACCCCTTAATACGTTTACAGTGAATATTTGTCCACAACTTTAGAAAGTAGCTTATGCTACAAAACTAAGGGGCCAAACCACAAGGCACCGCTTCATCTCTTCATTTTCCCATCTGTTGGAAAGTAGGTTAAGAAAAAAAATCCCAGGACTAAGTAAAAGAGAGCGATGACTCTGACGTGAGGCTCTCTGCTTTTTTGCGCTGCTCAGCTTTGCAAAGGAGAGGAAAAGCGCCAGATGAGGGGAGTTCAGACATGAGTTATTAGATTTGCAAATTAGTATAATGAAAATTACCAAGACAGCTCCATGGATTTAAATGAACTGTATATTATTTTCTTGAATTTTAATGGAAAATAACTGCTCATTTCCTCCAAGAAATAGTTAAAATTGCTTATTCTTTCGCATAAATCAATACGATCTGCACAATAAAGCTAATAACCCAGAAAAGTCTATAAAACATAGCCCTGTAGCTTTGTTCCAGGGCTTCGTTCCAGGGGAGCTAAATAGCAGTTTCTATTTCTAGTCGACTGCCATCTTTATCAAGTTACTTCCTTGACTCAGTGACAGTTTTTAAAAGGCATCTTCTAAAGTAAAGATGGAGTTCTGCTCTTTGCTATTTGAGTGTAAGAAAATGGTTGTTAAAATTATAGGCGAAATTGACCACTATTATATTTTTAAGTTATTTCATAATATTGCAATTGATTACATGTACATAAAATTAGTTCTAAAAAGTACTCCCACTATATTTCATCATAGAAACAGCTATTTATCTCATGTAAGTTATCATACTTCCTTATCTATAAGGCTAAGCTCTAAGATATGCAAAAAAACAGTTTTGTCTAATGATAGACATTTGTATTTTAGCATCATGATCTTTTTCATGTAATCTTTCCAGCACTATATCCAAAGATGCAAACAAGTTGAGTACAATTTTTTAAAAAAGTTTCTATGAAGCAGGTAAGATGACAATACAGCAATTTTAGATTATTATATGAGTGTACTTTATTAAATTTAAGATGAATGCTAGTGGATATGCACCCCACATATACACTCCAGCAATTTTTAAATGTGTTTTTAACAAATCTAGCATATTTGTTTATGTGACTACTTGAAATCGAAATGGCTTAAAATATTATGTAAAAAGTTTTAACTTTAATAACTCACAAAGGCTTGAATGTCCAATTAGAAGTGTTTTCTATTTAATTACAGTAAAGCGCTGTTTATTTTATTCTAGCTAAAGATTAGCAGAACAAATTGATCACTGTGTATTATGATGCCACGATGATGTCAAGTGCTGTAAAACTTAAGCGAGATTTGTTGTACTGTTGCCTAAATAAGAAAATGGAGCTCACTGGTTCCCATGATTTCCAGCATTCTCAAACTAGCAACTCCATTCTTCCTAAGTTTGAATGCCAGAATTTAATCATACGGCTACTTGCCTTGAAGTTTTCTTAAAATATTGAACATTCTGGCCTGTAAGATGAATCGATGACCTATCTATAATGCGAGATATGCCTGCAGCAGCAGCAGGCCAGCAACTGCTGTGAGGGAAACTGATTGCTCCCTAACTGGATTTGAGGTACATGTCCACAAGAGGAATTTCATACCTTGCTATGTAAATCTTGCCAACACCTAAGAAGAAAGAGGTCTTAGGCCTTGGGGGAACCCTATCCCAGCTACTTAGCTAAATTGGCATAGCATTAAGTGCCTCCTATATGCATGTTTATACCTCAGACAAAAGCTACTCTCAGGTTTAATCCGAGAAGTGCCTCTTTGCAGTGAATAGAGATGAATGTGGCAACTTATGGCTCCACAGAACGCTGAGATTTAAGGATGGTTAAGGGCTCAGTCTTAAGTAAGACACTTAGAAGACCTTCCTCTTAAGGGTCAGGGAACATTCCAGAAGAGAGTAGAAAGATTTTATACATATGTGTGTGTGTGAGAGAGAGAGAGACAGAGACAGAGAGAGACAGAGAGAGAGACAGAGAGACAGAGAGCTAGAAGATAGGAAAAGGAACTGTAAAATGTTATATTGTAAGCATGACAGTCATGATAATCATGAACTCACACCATTTGCACCTACATGCACTAAGCTCACATAAATTGGGGCAATCTAACCATCAGCTATGGATAGGGAAGCAGCTCACAGGAGTCTACCTCTTACTGCTGAACTATTGCCAGCTAACAGAGTCTGGGAAATGGGGAGGCATAGCACCCAGTTATGCACCCACTGGATATCCCATCACATGCAAGTCCACACAGATAATTCTGTGGGACGCCAAACAGCATAAAAAGTTGAGAAAGGGGGAATATAAATATAAGGAAGATGGGAGGCTGGCAAGGATGGGAGAGAAATAAGAGAAGAAGAAAGTAACCAAAATGCATTATATACATGTAAAAAGTTATCAATGAAGAAAATATATTAACACAGAGTAAAGGAACTATAAAGAAAATTAGGGAAAATACCTATGGACTAGACTTAAAACGTTTCAACAAAAGTAAGTTCAATTTTGTAAGTATGGATAGAATGTTAAAAGTCTAAATGGAAAAAAATGGTGTTTACAGTAGGCCTAAGATGTAAAGGATCCAGACATTAGCTGTCCAAATGGGTTTATCCAGTGTGAACTCAAAGCCTTACATAGAAACACTTCCTTCTATTTCTATTATTAGAAATAATTTCACCTCAAAATGCTTTCTCATCATCAAAATTCATTCACACCCTCTTCTGTCAAAAGGATCAGGGAGAGGTATATCATAATTAAACCCACATACACTGTCAGGAAAGGAGTGCAGCATCTTGTCATCAGAACATGGAGATGCTTACAAATCACGTGTAATAGCAAGGTCTCCAAAGAAGCAGCTAATGGAGCCCTCCTTGGCCACCTTGCAACAGCTGAGTATCCAAAACAGATGAAAAACTAGTGTTCCAAAAAGAGACAGACATTTGCCATGAAACTGCAATGCATTCCTCTAGGACTGGAGCCACTTAGAAATAATTTCAATATAGAGAGGAAGATTGGTCTGTATGAACGTTCTGTCTTGCTAAATATATGAGGTACACACTCATACCATCGTCCTCCTGAATAAATGGAACAGAAATGAAGAACTGGAATAAGTCACACGATCTCAGTGATGCCACAAACTGTCCCCAAAGAGAAAGCATTAATAGTCAGCAGTAATCACCCTCAAAACTCAGTTTAAAAGCTATGCGAAGCTAATGAGTATTACTGGCCATACTCAGCACAATGGGATTCCAAAACAATAGAAGCTGAAAATCCCAAAAATGAAATGCTTGGAAGTGGAACTACCACTCTGAGCTAATGTTCTTGCCTAGTAACCATGAGGCCATAGGTTCAATCCCTAGAGCCTAAACAGAGATGGGGGTAGGGAGTTTTCTTACACATGCCTTATCCCCTGACTCATTGTGGATAGAACTTCAACGAGTTGGCTCATTTAATTGAATTGTTAATATGGGAGATATATTGCACAGCATGTCAAAACACAATGTTTCAGAACATGTACACACTGTAAGGAGAACTTATCCTTCCATTTAGAGTAACTGGAGCCTAAATAAGGAACAGATGGTGAGCTTAAAAGGTTTATTGTCATAAAGCAGATTTATTGTCTTCCAATGAAGTCTATCCCAGAGCATGTCATACAAAAGATTCCAATTGCCAATGATTCAACATCCCAAAGCAAAGCAATCTTGGTAATCAAGAATTTGTGAATTTAAAAAAAAAATTCAAGAAAAGTCCAAACACTAGGAAGAAAGATATAATAGCATTGTCATAAGACGTAAGCTGTACTTAAATCCAGAGTCAAGACTTCTATAATGTTTTTTAATATATTTAACAGTGAGTATAGTGGCTCTTAAACTAATTTTTATAATATATGAGTCTTTACTCTGTTTTAATATTTTGAATCAGATATTCAATAACTTTAACAAAATGTAAAACACAAAATTGGGCACTGTCAGTTATAATACTGGCAACTGTAAGAGGCAAGAGGATCCAAAGTTCAAGATCATCCTTAGCTACACATCAAGCTCAAGGACAGCCTGGGCTACCTGAAACCCTACCTCAAAAAATAAAAATCTAACACACAATCTTTTCTACCAAATGTTTTCTCTTGTTTGTGAGCCTCATCCCCTAATGGCTGAGCCATCTCTCTAGCCCTGTTCAGACCCCACTCCCAAGACTAACGGAGAAGCGGAAATAGACTCAACAGGAGAAAAGAGAGGACAACCCAAGGTTGAGGACTAGTGGGATAAGAGTGGATGTGGAAATGGGGGCAATAGATAGAATGGAAACACATTGAATGAAATTCTCAAAGAAATAATACAAATATTTCTGAAATTTTTAAGTTTTAATTTTTTATTTTTGGATTTTGAATTGTGAACACTAAAACATGATCATATCCAGCTACCATTTCTCCCTCCAACGACCCCAGATCTTCCCCAACACCTCATCCTCCCAACCTCATCTCTTTTTTTCTCCTTTTTGATAATAGCCATTAAGTATAATCAGTGAAATTCCATGATGTCTCCAAGACTCCAGGTTTTTTTTTTCCTCATGTTTCTGTCCCTTTGGGGTCTACACCAGTATACATGATTGGAGCACCCTCTGCACCGTCCTAGCTTTTTTTCTGATTCTTGGAAGGGGAATAAGAGACAAAGGACAAGGAATTTCCTCAAGAGAGAACACAACCAGAGTACTACACACATCACTTCTGTTAACACGTTTTTGTCTAAAAGATGGCTACAGTCTATACCAGGCTGTCAAGGAACCTAGGAAAGAAAACTGATTGGCAGAGCCCTTGTGGCCACAGCTGGGCACAGGGACGGATGTTATTTCTAAAAGTCAGACTAAGAGCATGTTAAGGAGAGAATGATTATCAACTTCTGCCACAGAAGAATACTGTTCCATGAGTTTATGGAAAGGTATTGAAGACTTAAAAATGTTCAGTCAGTCAAGCGTGTTCTCACTCTACCACCAGCATCCCCTCTACCGGCACAGAAGTAGAGAGCCAGTGCCTTCTGTCCTGGCTGAGGCAGGAAATCAGTAACAGTCAGCAAAAGTCTGTCAAAACAAAATCCTGTTCCCTTGGCTATTTTTAAATAAACATTAGCTTTGGTTTTTAATTCACTTAAGTTCCCAAGAAGGAAACAAATTGTTTAGAAGATACCAATGAAACATGCAAAAAAATATCCTGGAGTCAACATTTCACAATTATCAAGCTATTATATTCCTTGGGGAAAATAATTAAAATAAGTAATAAATTTTATAGCACTTCAGGGATATGTTAAAAATTAAACTTAAGATACAAAACAATGTTTAATTTTTTTATTTTGAACACAAGAACTCAATGAAATGTTATTAAATTGTATTGATGAATCCTTTCTTTTAAAAAATTATTTGGCCGGCCGGTGGTGGCACATACCTTTAATCCCAGCATTTGGGAGGCAGAGGCAGACAGATCTCTGTGAGTTCAAGGCCAGCCTGATCGACAGAGCGAGTTCCGGGACTGGCTCCATAGCTACTGAGAAACCCTGCTCAAGAAAATAATTAATTAATTGAGCTTCAAGACAAAGAATTATTAGCCTGTCAATAAGTGATATTTTACCTGCCAGTTATACAAAACCATTTCCTAAAAACACATATATATTAATTTATATTTTAAGCAGTGGAAAGCAGTAAAAATTTAATAAAATTTACATCTCAAAGTATTTTTGAGTAATGTCACCTGAAAAAAATCCCAAATGTACTTCTTAATTGTTGGCAATAATCTCCCTGACAGGCTTTTTGTTCAGATCAAAATGCATGAAGGATTTTCTCTACTTATAAAACGGAAGCAGAGGCAGCACAATGCCAAGAATGAGAAGAACATTCCACAAACAGGGTACAGTCTGAGCAGAATCTGGGGCACAGAAACTTGAGAAGCTAACGCTGAGGGTGGGAGAAGGGAGAGAAATGTCCAAAGAAGAGAAAGGGTCTGGAAAGTCACAACAGAAGAAGAAACAACTTCCCGTGAGGTCTAAGAACATCATGACCTCTGAAGAGAACAGCACCTGAGTGTTAAGGCTTCGAGCCAGCGGGGTTTGCATTTTAGAAATGCCACTTGAGGAAGGTGGGCAGGGTAAGGGGCAGGGAGACCTTGAGGTTAGACATCCATAGTGAAGAAAGAAAGGAAGGATTGTTCAGGACAATGGAGTTTACTAAAGAATTGTATTTCTTTAGAGTCATCCTTTTCAGGGGGATAAATTTCACCTGGTGCTTTAAAACATTTGAAAACTTGAAGCTGATTGTTTCAAAATAATAAAGTTTCCCAGATAAATTTCTATGAAGTGTTAAATTTTTATATATTTGGATATATTGCAAGTCAACATGTTAACCAACAGTGTCTGTAAAACAGATGTATACATTTTATTATCTAATAAATATACTTTATATATATTAAATAGTATGTTAAACATATCACAATCAAAAAATGAATTCCATTCTAATCTCTTGGGTCATCAAATTTAACCAGGCAGTTTGTTAAATCACTTTCAAGTACAAATATTTTCCATCTCCCTGGTCAGCATATATGAGGTAACCATGAAATTGAAGGACTGTAAGATAGGTGGTGGTGATTCACACCCTTAATCCCAGCAGTTGGGAGGCAGAGGCAGATGAATCTTTGTGAGTTCAAAGCTAGCCTAGTCTACAAAGCAAGTTCCAAGACAGGCTCCAAAGCTATGAGAAACCCTGCCCTGAAAAATCAAAAAGAAGAAAAAAAGAAAAAGAAAATGAAGTGCTGACCTATTAATAGTTTTCAGGTGTTTTCTACTTCGATCCACATGGCTTACTTCCAACATTCAGATCATTTCTAGTACATTCAAGGAATACATAAAATAAGAGTGTGTGGCATTCTAAAATAATTACCACTTATCTATTATCTATTCTGTACCTTAAGAAAAAGAAAACGTCTTCTTTTCTAGCATATGATACACAGCATCTCAGAAAATCCTACTGGACAGGATGATTTAAAATACGGGATGTATTTGGCAGGGCAGAGATGGAACAGAAAGATAGAAAAAAGAAGAAATTACCTGTGTAACTTCATATAGGCACTGAGAAAAAAATGGCAGCAATTCTCAGAAGTCAAACAAATGGCAAGAAGTAGACTCCAGGGAGGTGTGACAAAAGGCACAGTGACACAGGAATTTGCCATGGGGACACCCATCAAGTCCCTGCAGGCCGTAGCTGCATGGCTAAATGACAAGGACAAGCTTTATGCCACAGCAGGTTGAACGTTGAAACAAAGACTTCCACAAAAAGATAAAATCCCTGGGAGCTGGCGCCGCAGTTAGAGAAAGAACTAGAAGTTTTTATACAAGGATAAAACAATAAAGAATGGCTAATTTTTGCTGTTGTTGCCATAGCTGTAAAATGAGGCGTTTGTCTCTTCTAAGGACTCTATGGAGAAGCCTGGTGTGAAAAGAACCTGAAATTGTGCTCCTTCCTCCTGCCATTCCCCGCGGCTTTAGCTAGTACTTTAAAGTAGGCTGTCCTCTGAAAGAAAAATCCTCACATAAATTTCTGAGGCACATAAACTCGCAATCAGAAAACTCCCAAACAGATGAGAACTCAACCTAGGTACAATAAATCAAATTAGGTATAAAATTCAACTAAAACTAACAAAAGGCAATGTCAGGCCCACAGACTGTAGGTGGTAGAATAATCAGATGCACAATTGAAATAAATGTGTTTATTCTATTTAAAGACAAAAAGCTGACACAGAGTATATAACTACAAACTATTTCAGTTTTTGAGACTTCTAAAAATTAACTTTTTAAATCTACTCAAATTTTGGTACATTTTTGTTGGTTTGTTTGCTTGCTGTAGTGGACAAGACTTAAACAACTACTCCTTCCCAAGGGAAAAAAATGGAAGAGGGAAAATGAGAAAGAAAAACAAGAATGCTGATGGAATGTAACAAAAGATGCTCAATTTCATTTAATCTCAGGAAAATAAAATTAGAATATGATTCAACAATACATGTCAGTTGGTTGTTATATCTATTATTCATAGTCTCCCTCGAAGAAATGTAACCTTCATGGGTTTCTTAGTTTGTTTCCAATAGACACTGGAATAAAGATAGGTGTGCAAGTACTCCATCCAAGAGATAACACTAAGAGTCTTGGTGAGCATTCAGTAAAGAAAAGAAAACCAATAAAATATTTTCTACTGATCACTTGCCTGTAAGAAAGCTAAAGTTCATCCCATTGGAAAATCTACAGATACTGTACTGAATCTACCCAAGAAACATTTCTTATATCACTGGTTGACACTCATTTCTGAGACATTAATGCTGTAGTCTGTCTGAATTGGCTGTGTAGTTAAGCTTCCCTCAGGGGCCAGAGGACATCTCTGAGCAGAGACACGAAGGAGGATTCTGGATATATGCAAGACTGTCTGCCAGAGAGTTTATGAACAGAAATGGTACAGCTATCAACAGTTCTCTATTGTGCATATGTTGAGTATTTATTCTCATTGAAATGCTCCAGGGTACTAGAAAAGACCCTGGCACATGGTAGGCAAACAAAAATAAGCTGTGTTGAACACTTCGAATGAATAAAAGATCAAAACCTTATAAAGAGCTGAGGGAGTGGATGAGTGTGATGATGCTGACTTAGCATAGTCAGGCCCTTAGTTTAATCACTAACCTGCGGTAGAGGAAAGAGGAAAAAAATAAGGCAAAGAGGAAGAAGAATTCACCACTAGGAAGTTGTAAAATGTCTATAACTAAATATTCAGAGAAGTTTAGCACATGGTAACTTGCAGATATACCTAAGATGATACTGTGGCATAAACTAAGTCAGAAATGCATATATTGCTAAATAATAAACACTGATTACCTACGTGTTCAATTTAAGACCCTGAGACCAAAAAATCAATATAAATAAAAGTAAAGAAAATCAAAAGACAAAATTAAGAATTACGATAATAAATGTTTTCAGAAAATATCTTTTCATGTAGCCCAGGTTGGCCTTTAGCTTACATCGCTCCTGATAAGGACTTGATTATGGGTGTGTACATCACATCTGGCAAGAAGAAAGAGTAGATAGAAGTATTGTGGGAAAACATAAATCTAAAGGTAATATTTTAAGTATATTAAATTGAAAGACATCTTTCCAAAAAACAGAGAGATAAGGGAAATACAAAGAAAAAACTGATTAAAATAAGAACATAACTACAGTTAGAATAGAGAGTAAAAAATTAAAGACACGACTGATATAACAGTACAACAGTCTGAAAAATCCTGTTACCAAATTAAATAGTCAATAATTTAGACTTGTTATACAAAAAAAATACCACACTTAAATAGCTTGATAGGCAAACTGCTGCCAAATGGTCCAAGAATAAGCCTTTCCAATTTCATGCAAACTCTTTCAAAGATTATGAAGGCCAGGTTGGAATGTAAAGAGAGTATGTAGGTCTTTAGTTACAGCAATGATGATGTTCTATATTTCACAACCACAAGTGATTATATGGCATTGGCAAAAAAAAGAGAAAATTAGACAAATATAAGTGAGCAGAAAATCGACTAGCAGAATTATGCACATATACAAACATCATTCCTTAACATAGGTTTGGTGGAGAGATCAGGACCAGACAGGAAACTCTGCAGAAGCAAATGGTATTTCAAATGGGAAAATGATGTGGGATTCCTCTCTGTATGTTATGAATATGTTTTATTACCATTGGTTAATAATAGAAGCTGTTTTGGCCTATAGCAGGGAATAATATAGCCAGACTGGAAGAGATAGAGAGAGAGAGTAGGTGGAGGCAGAGAGACGCCATGTAGCTGCCAGAGGAGACAGAGGCCAGATCCTTACCAGCAAGGCACAGCCTTGTGCCAATACACAGATGAATAGAAATGGGTTGATTTAAGATGTAAGAGTTAGTTAATAAGAAGCCTGAGCTAGTAGGCCGAGCAGTGGTGTAATTAATAGAGTTTCTGTGTGATTACTTGAGCCTGAGCAGCAGGGAAACAAGTGAGCAGACTCTGCTTACAGAAAAAAAAAATCAAAGTAAGAGAAAAGAGCAAAATTTGAAGATCTGTCAGAAGAAAATAAAGGGAAACTATTTTATGATGTCCAAATAAGGAGGTCTGTTTTAACAAGTCAGGCATAGATAGAAAAAAAAAAAGGACTAGCAGTGGTGGTTTTTATTTACATTTAATCCGAGCATGTAGGAGGCAGAAGAAGGCAGATTTCTGAGTTTGAGGCCAGAAGAAACCCTGTCTCCAAAGAGAGAGAGAGAGAGAGAGAGAGAGAGAGAGAGAGAGAGAAAGAGAGAGAGAGAGATTCAACTACTTCAGAAATAAAAATTAACAGAAGTCATTGTGACATGCATAATCAACTAAAGAGTGTTGTGGAAAATTATTTCAATGTGTGTTATATTTGATTAGGCTGTAGAACGTTTCTTTTAATGAGTGCAAAGAAGTGTTGTGCTCTTTTATGTTGCATTTGTTTAACTCTGTGAAGCTGTGATACTTGGCCTGTATAAAACACCTAATGGTCTAATAAAGAGCTGAATGGCCAATAGCAAGACAGGAGAAAGGATAGAAGGGACTGGCAGGCAGAGAGAATAAAGAAGAGGAAAATCCAGGAGGGAAACAAAGGAGCAAAATAGAACAATGAGAGAAGAATGTCAGGGGCTAGCCACTGAGTCACCCAGCCAGGCACCGAGTAAGAGTGAAAGTAAGATATACATAAGTACTAAAAGAAAAAAGCCCAGAGGAAAAAGGTAGAAGGGATAATTTAATTTAAGAAAATCTGTCTAGAAACAAGCCAAGCTAAGGCTGGACATTTATAAGTTAAAATAATCCTCTGTATGTGTATTTATTTGGGAGCTAGATGGCAGACCCCCAAAAGAGCAAAGAAAAAGAGCTAAGAATAAAAAGCAACCAACTATAAAAGAGCTAAAAAAGGAAACTAATGAATATTTTTAAGGAAATACCTAGTATAAAAAAATAAGTAGAAAGCAGCAGGAATTTCACAAAAGCAGAAGCACAAGTAACCAAATTTGCAAAGGTGCCAATGCTTAGTCAACAGAGAAGCATAAATCAAATAGCGAAACCGTTTCAAACCTCCCGACTTGACAAAAATTAAATAAAACAAAAGCTTAAAATTATTGCATTAAGAGTATTTGAGTACCCTGCTGGTGAGAGTGTGAGGCAATAAAGTTATTTTGTCATAGAAGACTGGCCTGAATCCACTGTGAAAGACAAGAGCTGACTCACAGAGTCGTCCTCTATCCTCCGTGTGTGTGTGTGCGCACACACACACACACATACACACACACACACACACACACATAATAATAATACTACATAATAACAATGAAATTAAAAATTTAGGAAAGGTACTGGGTTTTGCATGTTGTTTTTATAAATTGCTCCTCCATTGAAAGTGTTCATTAGCTGCCTTAGCTACTTTTATGACACATTCAAGCCACATTAGTGCTAATGATTTTCTGGTAGAAACCTTAAGGACTATTATTTGCAGATTCATATTGTCTATAAACAGGGATAATTTCACAACTTCGCATTTGCAACCCTTGTACCTCTTTCTCTTGTCTTATTAACAAGACATTTTATGGGAACATCCATTGTATTAAGTATTATATATTATATTGACATGCCAAAAATGATTTACTTCATTTTACATTTTACTTGAATTGATATTTAAATCTATTATGAAACAGCACATCATTAGATTGAATCTACCTTTAGATTAACTGGAAAAAGTGAAGCTCAGATTCAAAGTCTTTAACTGAGAAAACAAAAATGACTATAAGGTCCAACGGAGCATGCTTCTGAGAAATTCTCAAATACATGCAGTAATTAAGAGGAATTGGGTTTGAAGTTTATTATAAAGTTTGGTAGTAACTTGTGGAACAGGATGTAGGAACAAAATGTAGTATGGACATACAATGAAATAATATGTTTATAGTTTCTAGTTATTGATATGCCTAATAGTGTAAATAAATCTCAGTGCATTATACATAGCAAAAAATAAATAAAAGCAAAAGCTAGACATTGGAGTTTTCATGAAATCCCATTCACTTGCATGCAAAACAGCTGAAAGTCTATCTATAGAAACTGAAATAGAGTGAGGTTGCTATCGGTTTAGGGATTAATTGGAAATTAGCACAAAGGGGCAGAAATAAGCATCTTGATTGAAATTGTGAGCATAATGGAGTGTGCGTTTTGCAAAACTCATCAGAATATGCACTGAAGTGTATGCTTTCTTTCTCCGCAGAGTACCTCTGGAGGTTATTAAGGTTTGAATGTAACATACCCAGTGAAAATGTTTACTTTGCTAAATGAACTTTTCTCCTTCCCTGATCTCTGGAATGAAAAGTAATTTTATTTCTACCTTATTTGATGCATTCCACAAATAAGTTCCAGGAAACCTTTTAATAAAGAAGGCACCTGAGTAAAATACATGATGAAATATCTATTGTTTATTTCAAACTATATGTTTCAATCTTGTAGCTTCAAATGTACGGAAAATAATAGATTTGAGAATGTTCCTTGCTGTCATAAATTACTGGAAATGATCTGTGGTCATCAATGTCCTCAGCTCTTTGAGAAACTGAAATTGAGAACAGGCAATCTTCACTCTGTAAAATAAGATAATGGTTCACTTAAGAGTGATTGAAGAAGATACCAGAAAACGGGGAAGATCTCCCATGCTCTTGCATAGGTAGGATCAACAAAGTGAAAATGGCAATCCTACCAAAAGCAATTTATAGATTCAATGCAATCCCCATCAAAATCACAACACAATTCTTCACAGACCTTGAAAAAATAATAATCAATTTCATATGGAAAAATCAAAAAACCAGGATAGCCAAAACAATCCTGTACAATAAAGGAACTACCAGAGGCATCACCATCCCTGACATCAAGCTCTAATACAGAGCTACAGTAATGAAAATAGCTTGGAATTGGCATAAAAACAGAGAGGTTGACCAATGGAATCATATCAAAGATTCGAATATTAATCCACACACCTATGAACACCTGATTTTTGACAAAGAAGCTAAAATTATACAATGGAAAAAAGAAAGCATCTTCAACAAATGCTGGCATAACTGGATGTCAACATGTAGAAAAATTAAAATAGATCCATATCTATTGCCATGCACAAACCTCAAGTCCAAATGGATTAAAGACCTCAATATAAATCCGACCACACTGAACCTGATAGAAGAGAAAGTGGGAAGTAGACTTCAATGCATGGGCACAGGAGACCATTTCCTAAATATAAGCCCAGTAGCACAGACAATAAGAGCAACAATAAATAAATGGGACCTCCTGAAACTGAGAAGCTTCTGTAAAGCAAAGGACATAGTCAATAAGATAAAAAGGCAACCTACTGAATGGCAAAATATTTTCACCAACCCCACATCAGACAGAGGACTGATCTCCAAAGTATATAAAGAACTCAAGAAATTAGACATTAAAATTCTAAATAACCCAATTAAAAAGTGGTGTACGGAACTAAACAGAGACTTCTCAACAGAAGAATCTCAAATGGCCAAAAGATACTTAAGGAAATGTTCAACATCCTTAACTATCAGGGAAATGTAAATCAAAACAACTCTGAGATATCATCTTATACCTGTCAGAATGACTAAGATCAAAAATACCAATGATGCCTTATTTTGGAGAGGATGTGGAGTAAAGGGAACATTCATTCATTGCTGGTGGGAATGAAAACTTGTACAAACACTTTGGAAATCAGTATGGCAGTTTCTCAAAAAATTGGTAATCAACTTACCACATGATCCAGCAATACCACTCTTGGGCATATACCCAAAAGATGCTCAATCATAACTACAAAAGCATTTGTTCAACTATGTTTATAGCAGCATTATTTGTAATAGCCAGAACCTGGAAACAGCCTCAACCAAAGAATGGATAAAGAAAATGTGACACATTTACACATTAGAGTACTACTCAGTGGTATAAAAAAAATGACATCTTGAATTTTGCATGCAAATGGATGGAATTAGAAAACACTATTCTGAGTGAGGAAACCCAGACCCAAAAAGATGAATATGATATATAATCACTCATAAGTGGATACTAGCTATAAACAAAGGACATTGAACCTATAGTTCATGATCCTAGAGAAGCTAAGTAATGAGGTGAACCCAAAGAAAAATATATATAGACCCACCTAAAAATTGGAAATGGACAGGATTGACTGGGTTGGGAGTATGGGGATGGGGGTAGAGGGGAGGGTAGAAGGAGAAGAGCAGGGGAAAGGGGGAGGGTAGAGAATAATTTGAGAGAATGGGATGGTTGAGATGGAGGAAGGGATGAGAGCAAGGAGAGAGATATCTTGATTGAGGGAACCATTATAGGGTTAGCAGAAACCTGGCTCTAGAGAAATTCCTAGGAATCCAAAGGATGACCCCACCTATGGCCTTGGGCAATAGAGGAGAGGGGGCCCAATCTTGACTTGCCCTGTAGTCAGACTAATGATTATCTTAAATATCACCATAGAGCCTCCATCTAGCAATTGATGGAAGCAGAGGCAGAGACCAACATCAGAGCACTGGACTGAGCTCCCAAAGTCCAGTTGAAGAGTGGAAGGAATGAGAATATGAACAAGGATGTCAAGACCATGATGGGTTCACCCACTGAAACAGTTTACCTGAGCTAATGGGAGCTCACCAACTCCAGCCGGACTGGGAAAGAACAAGCATAGGACCAAACTAGTCCCTCTGAATGTGGTTGACAGTTGCATGGCTGAGGCAGACTGAGGGGCCACTGGCAGTGGCACCAGGATTTGTCCCTACTGAATGTATTGGCTTTTTGGGTTCCTATTCTCTTTGGATGTATACCTTGCTCAGCCTAGATGTAGTAGGGAGGGCCTTGGAATTTCCACAAGGCAATGTGCCTTACCCTCTCTGAGGATTAGATAGGAGTGGGGTGGAAGGATGTGTGGAGGGAATGGGAGGAGAGGAGGGAGTGGGAGTTTGGATTGGTATTTTTTTAAAAATCTAATAAATTTAAAAAAAAGAGTGAAAGCTAGGAGGGACATAAAATAAAATCAGTGTAAGAGAAGAAAAGCAAGCCTCCCTCAGTCATTTTAGAGAGGTCAACAAGTCCAAATCCATCAGTAAGTGGGAGGGGAGCGTGACTCTTCATGTCACCACCTTTCCCATGCACCATGAGGCTAAATTCTACTGCCAATAAAGATCTACTACTCCTGGGCCCAAGAGATGGCTCAGCAGGCAAAGATGCCTGCTGTCAAGCCTGACTGCTTGGATTCTATCCCCTGGACCCAGGTGCTAGAAGGAAACAACTAACTCCCCTGAAAGTTCCATGTGCATAAAGAGGCACAGTTGAGCATGTAAACATGCAAATAAATAAACAGCAATAGAAATGTTTGCAGAAAGGCTTTATAGCTCTGTTGTCTTCTTGTGATGATGGACACCTGTTATTCCAGCACTTGGGAAAGAGAGGCAAGAAGATTTCAAGGTTTCCCTGAGGTACATAGTGAGAATCAGCCTCTCTCTCTCTCTCTCTCTCTCTCTCTCTCTCTCTCTCTCTCTCTCTCTCTCATTCTTTCTCTCTCCCTCTCTCTCCGTCTTTTACTCTGTACCAACCCTCTTGACATAGTCTATCATTCTACTCTGAAGTTCTACTGTCACCTGAAAACCAAGTATTTTTTCCTAGGAAAATACCCTAAACTTTATTGTCCCAATTTCCTGATTCTATTTCTTGAAATCATAAGGAAAAAAAACAGAATAACAAGACATCTACAAAAAAAAAAAGCTTTGCCTGATTCTAATTACAAGCATACAACTTCACTCTTGCCCACAGGGGCTCCATATGTTCAAAGTCTGATCATAACCTTACAAAGGAGATATTCATGCTAATAACCTTTTTTAATTTTGTAAATTTTAGGAGCTTTTACCATGTGCCATAGAGCAGTGAAGTTAATAGTTTCTCCTTTTCTTGAAACTAGGTTAATTTTTAAGAAAATCTTTGAAGATTTTGCTTAAACTTGTTAAGAAAGATTTTTTTGTTGATATTATATTCTTGTCTCATACAATACAACCCAAGCACAGTTCCCCTCCCTCCACTCCTCCAAGATCTTCCCAACCCCCACTCTCCTTCAGATGCACTTATTTAAAATATTAATAAATGGTTTGACAAGATTGTCTCACAAAGAGTGGTAGCTTATGAACCCTGTTAGATAGTAGCCTTGTATTTACTACATTTTCAACATAAGATAAAACCACAACCTTTTTAAATTGTTTTTCCTAGAGAATAGTGATACTTAGAACTGAATTATATGTCTGAAAATATGGGGAAAATTGAAATTTCCTAATGTCAAATGAGTTCAGAAAAGGTGCCAAATTACAGTAATATTTGTACATCAACACCCCAGGTGGTTTATTACTACCTCCTGTGAAGACTAATTCCTCGGTGACATTACCTCTTTAAAACACTCTGTCATGGTTAATTTGAAGTAATTCAAAGAGAAATGTAACCATCTTATCAGCGAGTTGCTTTCATTTATTGTGGCACAAGGTACTTGAGAGTTTAACCCAGTCTAATATCAAAGCTCTAAAGTGTTCAGGATGACAAGGGTCAGGAGTGCCCTACATTAAAAGCTAGGCTTCGTGCAAACAATCTGAGTGGTCTAGAGCATGAATAATCAGAATGTTTTTCAAGTGTCTCACAAAAGAGAGACCACACACACATCAAACAAGATACGATCTAGGCATTCCCGTGGAGCAAAAATATCTATAGATGTGTATGTTGCTGACATAAAAATTTTTAGACAATCACACTCACCTTAAAATACTCTGTGTTTCAAAGTCTCCTCAGTATTTCTGGTTAGATTAGGAATCAAATATTAGCACACTCTCAGATCACTTTTATAATCTCAGAGTGATGGAGTTGAGAAACCTAGAATGCTGTGGGGAATGGAAGACATGGAATGCATATGAGGGCAATGTGGGAAATCCTGCTCTAAAACCTGGAGAGTTTTCTACATTGGCATTAAAAACAAGTAGGCTGGTAGGTGTGTAGGTAGATAATTAAAGAGACAGATAATAGATAGGTAAATAGAGGCAGAGAATTAGTCATATGATTCTAGTTAATTTACTCATTTAATAAATATTGTATTTTTATAGTATAAAGCCAACACTATTATAAGCCCCTGCAATATTTCAGTGAAGCATGTTTTAGGAGGAATGAGCAAATAATAAACAATAAATCCAATAAATGAGTAAGACATGTGTGAGAAGGAACAAAAGAAAACTTCTGTTTATGGAAGCAACAGAAGAAAACTTCAGTGGTGGAGAGGAGGCTGATGAGAAGGACAGCATCCACTGAGAAGGAAACTATTAAGCTAAAACTTTACAGTGTTTGCCAGAAGAACATTTATTCATCAGATAGTCAAAAAGACGAAAATTCTAAGGTATAAGCTTAGTTATAAACATAAATTTATGTGTTATTTAATTTCTCAAAACAGAAACATTTTTTTAATTTATTTTATTAGTATACATTAATTATAGACAATAATTGGCTTTATTGTGGTATTTTCATACATATATAAAATGAACTTTTATCATATCCACTCCCATTACTTTCTAACCCACTCTGGCTCCACTGATTCCCTTCCTATTCCTTCAAAGTCCCTCTTCTACCTTCATGGTTTTATTTTTATTAAATTTTATGTACTTGATAATGTAGTGAGTTTCATTATAGTTGCTTACAGCAGCCTGGCTACGGGATTATTTACAGAAGCATGGTCTCTGATTGGCACATCATATTCATTTAGCAAAACAATAGCATTAGCTTCTCTGCTACGGCCTTTGACCTCCCAGCCATGGGCTTTTGGGCAGGTTTACAGTACCAAACCACCACATACAGATTCCTTCCTATGGAGTGGGCCTCAAGTTCAACCATAAAATAGTTGTCCCCATTCCTGACTTGCTGCCATTGCTTCACTGGGCACTTTTGCTTGGCTGGCTGATAATTGTAGCACACCTGGTCCATTGAACAAGACTTGGATAGCAATTCTCCCCCGGCACTATGGAAGTTAGGCAGTTCCATATCTCTGTGATCTGTGTTCAAAGACTGTTGTATTTCAGCAATAGGGTTTTACCATGTAGTTCTGGTAGGCAACAAACTACAATGGCAAATGTCTGTATTTGCAGTGGGATCACAGGGACTCCCTGACCAACCATTTCCAGGAAGGTAACCCACTACTGGTATTGGGATTTCCATTCAATAACTTATAGCTTCTGAGAGAAGCGTTAGCCATCCACATCCAGGGTGCTTCTGAGAAACAGATTAAATGTAAATGCTTTGTCATCAACACATTTTAGAGAATCTTTTCAGTCTGATATTTCAATCTGACCTTTTATTAACATATACTTGATACATTACAGAACACTGGGAAATTCAACATTTTAATATCATCTATTTAGGTCTGAGTCTTAGAAAGCATGCTGTGCAGAATGATATGGTGAATACATATATTCCTGCTTCTCACTGAACTTTGTGACAGGTACTCTGCTAGACAGCATGGAGTCAGAAAATTTAAATGTATATTCAATGACCTCAGAGAGTCTACCATGTAGTATTGCTAATTCCTGATGATTCCTAAAATGCTAAATTTGTTACAGCGTCAGAAACTAATCCAGATGTCTTACATATATTAACTCACCTAGCCTTTGTAACAAGATGATGCTTGCACTCTCGTTATTTCTTGCATAGATCACAGGAACCTGAAACCTAGAGTGTCTCACAGAGTTGAATAGAGCAACAAATCTAGCTAAGGAATCAGAATTCGAATGCAGGTACTATCACCCTCACACTTTTCTGACCCATGCCTCTCAGAGGCTATGAATTTCTCAATGACAGTAGAATAAGTTTTGCAGATGAAAATCTGCTAAAATAGGCAAGTGTCAGCATCATCTTTGAGTGCGTGTGTAGGGGGTTTGGCGAAATACAAACACCAAGCAGCCTAAGGAAGGCATAAGGATACTCACTCACAGGGCACTGAGAGCTTCAGAGTCTACTGGACAGCCAGCCTGCTAAACAAGGTTCCCACAGGCCAGGTCTGGGGAATCCTGGTGTCTTCCAGGACACTAGAGGCCAGTTGCTCCAGAACTTGCTCTCTATTTGGAACAAACATATTTAGGCTATAAAGTTACGTTTTCCTGAGTAATAAAAATTGCTTTCTCTGCATATGAAATGGTTTTTATGTTCTTTTAAAAATGTTTTCATTTAAAGTTCTTCTGGGCATTGTGACTACTTTATCTAAGGAACTATCTCATATAAAGCTAAAAATTTCCCCTAATATTGCTTCAGTGTTTTTAATAATGATATGTAAAGCTAGTGTAAAGTTTTAACAGTTCCAGGATGAAATCCAAGGCATTAAAAGTTGCATTTCAAGATTAATATATAAATAATTGATCTTTTCAAAAATTCAAAAGAGCTTCTTAATAATGGCCAACCAGGACATTATTGAAGATTTCTAAACTTCAGGCAAGGAATAAATTATACAATTCAATCAGTTGACCTTGCCATGTCCTTTTCAATGACCTGCTATTTAGACTTGATGATTTGCTGCGGCTCTACAGAAAAAAAAATTCCCATATGAGGAAAGACTTCAAAGAGACACACTTGTTCCATCTATTTGTGTTTTATTCAATATTTATCATTAGTTTGGTATAAGAGTTTAAGCAGGGTTTTCTAACATTGACTTAAATCTTTAAGTGAGAACTATTTACATTTTTATAATGAGATAAAATGTGTTTAGGAGTCACACTTTTGGCAGTCTGAATCACCCCTAATAGGTATGACTCAATGAGGAAGTACACTACAAATTCTGTGTCTCCCTAACAAATGTTTGGGATGGAAACAATGAAGCACTAGGAGTCCCCAAATGATAAAAGCAGAAGAGAGAGAATAATCCCCCCAACAAAAAAAAATCTGAAATCTTGGCTGGGTGAATCAGTTTGTGGGCCAACAATCCTAATATATCTTTAAAATGTCACAGGACATGATCCTTAGAATCCATCCTAAAATACATGCAACCATCCAGATGTGGTCATAACATATGCATTTTTCTGTGGCTACCACAGAGAGGGAATATCTGTTTGAATGGTTTCATGGTGAGAAAGGGTTAAGAGTGTACCATGCTAACAAACTCAGAAGGATCTCATACACACACACACACACACACACACACACACACACAGGTATCACACAAATAAGAGGATGTTTACAGTCTCAGGGGAATGAATGAAATTGTCAGTTTGACAACTTGGGCTCTAGATTCTGCTGCTTGCTTCAGGATGTTCAGTAACCTCCCAGAATTCTTTGCTTGTCTTCTTCATAAGAATTCACTAACATCTGCCTACTGCCACCACCAAAAGTAATGCATATGAATATTAAATCAATTTTTCATAGTAGAACACTGTCAAAGTTATAAACAACTTCCCCAATAGAAGACATTATTACTGAGTATATCATAAGTAATTTATCTTTAAAATCCACTAGACCAAGAAGATGATAAATATAATTTATAATGCATCTTTTCTACTTGAAGACCATCTGGCCAGTGGTCACTTAAAGAACACTGATCCAGCCAGTGGTGACAATACACAAAGGAGTTGGATCCAGCATTGCCTGAATATTTATAGGATTCATTAAATGTTGTTTACTCAGTACCACATTTGAAGTTGGAAAATTAAGTCATTGTCCTTTGTTATGACAAACCTGGAATGAATTAATCACCAACTTTTCATCATTTGGTGGCAGTAGCCATGAGATAATCCACCTGTTTTAGCATTTTAATGGAAATAAACAAGTTCCTTTAATGAAATGAACTAATTGCAATCCACCCTCTAGCTCAATTCTATTCTGTAAATTTCCTCAGCCTCATTTTATATCCCTTTTAGACAACAAAAGATCTCAGGTTGAGTGTGCAATGATGCTAATCATCCCTACTGGGAATAATTGGAAGGAGAGCCTGAAAGTTCCCAATGGAAAACAGACATCGAGTTGAAAGAAAGAAGGAACGGAGTTGTCTGTGCTGGTGTCATGAGGCAATAAGAACAATTACATAAACTGGAACTAGGCAGCTGTCAAGGTATATAAGGAAAGATAAAGACAGATTCAAAAGCAATGTGCTTGCATCTATTTTCTATTGCTGCTATAACAAACTATAGAAGCGTTTTTTAAAAAAAAAACACACCTTTATCATCTTGCAGTTTTGTGGTTCAGAACTATAACAGAGATGTTACCAAAGCAAAACCACTGTTAGGGAGTTGATGTTTCCTTCTGTAAGTTCTAGGATCCATTTCCTTGAACTCTCCAGCTCTGAGCAGCCACCCACATCCATTAGCTCATGGCCCCTTTATCTACAAAGTCAGCTATGGTGAGACAAGGTCTTCTCACTCTGCATTCACTTGAATAACTTTTTTCTTTCTTCTCACAAATTTAAGGATTTGTGATGCGATTGGGTTGCCCTGGAAAAAAGATATCCACCAAAGTGTCAACTATAATCACATCAACAAAGTGTCCTTTGCCATGGTACATAATTAGTCACAGGTTCCATGAATTAGGACATGGGAATTTAGGGTACAGCAGGGAAGGAGTCACATTATTCTGCCTGTCATGGTGTTGTGAATGAGAAGTTATCACATTTCTTTTATTCTTGCTCATTCAGTAAATTTGTCACACAAAGGACAAGAAAGCAATGACCATAAATATCAGACTCATTCACTGGCTTCTTGACCTTCATATTAAATCATATAATCCTTATAATTGCCTACAATATTCCACCTTACTTGACCCATTTGTAATACTGTCTATAGTAAGAAATGTGTTTTTTAGACCATAACCTAGAACCTATACACAATTATGCCCATTTCTCTAACTTCCTACCAGTACCTCCCTGGCAACAAATCACTCACTCTGGTTTTTTTAAAGTCTGTTTATAATATACACAACAAAGCCAGTCAGAGGATACTTGAAACCAAATGACCTCAACAAAAGAAGAGACATGGTAAGGACACAGACAACAGAGTCATTGAATCCCAACACAAATCAGACCTTGCCCTTCTTTCAAACTGTATTTCCTCCTGATGCCTATTCTTGAAGGATTTCTGCTGAAAATTCTTCCCTAGAAATTCTCTGGGCCTATTTCCTCACCTCCTTCAGGTACCTAATCATTGTCCCTTTCTCCAAATTTCCTTGGACAGTCCATCTATCACAACCTCTCTCCCCAGCCCAGCAATATATCCCGTTCTTTATCTTATTCCAGTTCCCTTTTACAGGACACTAATTGCTGCTAAGGTCTTTCTTTTCTCCCACTGGAAGAAAAGCTGTGATAAGAATGTCTTGTTTACTGAAGAGAACCCAATGCCTGAGCCAGACTTCCCAACACATAGGGAGAAAAAAAATCTCAAAAACTAAGTCACTGAATGAAAGAATGAAATAGGGGTAAGTGTAGCTGAGCAGATGAGGTGGCACAACTTCAGTAATGTAGTACGGTTTAAAAATTTGATAGTATTACCTGACAGTAACTTATATAGTTGACTACAGTCATTGATAATTATCATTACTATACCAGACACTGTGTCCGACTTATATATGTCTAATTATTGAAACATCTCTGGGAGGAAGTTATTTTTACAAAAGGGACAAATTGAAATTCAGAAAGGTTTGGCTCCTAGGTGGCATGGACTGTAAAATTGTAAACTTTTATAACAGCTAACATTTGTTGTCAGGTATTATTTTAAGCATTTTATATGAGATATCCAATGTCTTATTCAGTGCAGTGTATCTATGAAGAGATACCATGACCATATCAACTCTTATTTTAAAAAGTATTTAATAGGGGCTGGCTTACAGTTTCAGAGACTTAGTCCATTGTCCTCATGGCAGGAAACATAATGGCATGCTGGTAGACATGGTACTGGAGAAGGATCTGAGAGTTCTACATCCAGATCCTCAGGCAACAGAAAGAAAGAGACACTAGGCCTGGACTGGGCATTTGAAAACTCAAAGCCCACCCCCAGTGAATGACACACTTCCTCCAACAAGCCACACCTCCTAATCCTTCTCAAATAGTATCATTGCCTAATGACTAAGCTTTCAGACATAGGAGTCTAAACGGGGCATTCTTGTTCAAACCACCACACCCCAACATAAGCTTCTCAAGGTAGAAAGGGTATATTTAGCTCATAATTACAGGTTATAGTCCATCACCACAGAGAAGTCAAAGAAGCAGGAACTGGAATCAGCTGGTCATGTTACACAGTCAAGAGCAGAAAGCAATGAAAGATAGCAACTCGCTAGCCCCTTTTCATTCAGTCCTCGCCCTAGCCCCATGAAATAGTACCACTCATATTCATGATGAATCTGGCCACATCAACCAACACAATTAAGGAAATCTCTCACCAACATGCCCATTGACCAACATAATCCAGATAGAACCTAGTTGAAATTTCCCTCCTAGGTGACTCTACACAATGTAAGGTGGACAATTAAAACTAGTCACATGAGGCTTGGTCATTAGTCTCCCATTTATAAATAAAGAAGGTCAGGCATGAAACTTGCTTAGAGTCATAAAGCCATTAAATATTGGCACCAGAAATCTAACACAGACAATCTAGGACTAGAGTGACCTTATAGCTGTCAGACTTTTGCTGCTGAAGATGATACCCAGGGGCCAGAGCAGCATCAAAAGGCTTATAAGAAATGTGTTCTCTTGCCCCATCTCAGGCCTATATTCTAATGAGATCCTTGAGGGATTTCTATATGCAAATACTGTGCAAAGCTTGACTCTGAACGATGCTGCCTTTGGGGCAGTCAAGCAGAGAGGAGCAGAAATACGTTTCTGTCACTAAAATGACACTATGAATAATATTTTAACTAGAAAGATTTAATTTCACACGATTTTAACACAAGTAAGGGAACTGCTGCTGACCTTCAGATAAATGCTTATTCGCCCCCAAAATATTGTATTCCTTTTAAGTAAAAGAGGAAAAGAATGCAAAAGTCATTAAAGATCTTGAAGTCATTGTTTTTCTTATAACTCTATGCATCAGTCTTAGTCTATCAATCAGTTGATTTATTGCCATGAAAACTATGTCGTAATCTTGTCTGCTCTTCTCCCTCCCCACCTTTCCTGTTCTTCTATATTTACATTGGTATTTCCCCTTTTTGATCACTAAGAAATGCAAGATTTCCATTCCATTTCACCACCACACATCCCTGGCTTTAGTTCAATATGTCTTTAGACTCAGTAATTCTGTTTGTCTTTACTTTTGCTGTGACCAGTGTCTTCGATTCCCCCATGACCAGCTCTTATTGTTTTTATAAAGGATTATAATTATTATATCCTATTAGTATTTTTATTTTGAAGAATGTTTGCCTTCACAAACGTACATGAGCCAGAAGCATGGCTGACTGTCTGGTGTTGAGATTCATTCAGAACTCTACAGAAAGGACTCCCTGCCTCCCACAGTTGGATGCTGAGAAGATATCTGAAGCTGACTTTAGTACTGACTTCATATATGTGCTTCACTTCTGCCCAGACACATTTTTTCTTCCATCCATTGTTTTTCTTTACTATTTCAGCATAATGTTTAGCAGAGTGCATCACTATCTAGGTGACCATATGTACACAACTCCTCTGGCATGCTATACCCTTCCCACGATCTTTCACTTCTTTTTCTTTTTTAATATCACAAGAATCTTCTCAAATTCCTATTCAAAACACAACTTCCCATTCATTTATTGCTTTCTGTAGTTTAAGGACTCATTCTCCTATTAGAAATTCCTTGTCCATAATACAAAGCATCACTCTGTAATTATTTTTAGTTCTTTTTATAATTTTCTTTCTATTTATTGAAACTACCTCAAGCTATTTGTGGATGGTACTTGGTTCATTTTAACCTTTGTCTGTTCTGTCACTTACTATTTGAAGCACACTTTTAACTGCAATGGAATTATGTTACATCTACAGTCATTTCTCAAGTCTAATTCTACTGTTTTATCATAATGCCTTGGGGCTCTTGTTTTATCAAATTCATAATCTTATTAGATTTTTTCCACAGCATAAAACACATTTATAATCTATTTTTCCTTTCTTTGTACCGTGTTAATTTCAGATTCTCTTCTGCATGTAATGTTCCAGTTGTTTCCTTTCGGCTACTTTACGGTGTCATAATGTTTTCCTTTTTTCATTTCTTTTCTTCTGCCTAAATCTCCAAAATTTCAGCATAGTGATCTCTTAACACCCATCCCATTATATATAGAACCTGGGGTTATGTCCTCCAAGACAAAAATGAAAGGCTGGGTGTTTGTGATATTTGTTTGTCTGATGAGCATGGAGGAACTGAGGAGTGGAGCAGACTCTAACTTAAAGGCAGTCCTTAATGAAAAGCAAACACACACTTGAGAATTACTACGCAAAAGTAACTGAAAGGGAGCATCATGGGATTTTAAGTATTTCCATTCACATATCCATTTTAGAACTACAGTGGCCAGAGGTCCCCACCTGGCCTCATTTCAGATGATTTCTGCATCACACTTTGTGGTGAGCAATTCTGCTTTCGTAGCATTGGGATAAATTAAGATTCCACCTTGATTGAGAACTACCAAACACCAAAATACACTGAGCAACTTCATCTCTCTCAAGAACTATAAAAGTATAAAAAAGTAGCTACTTGAACCCAGCGTATTGTTCTCAGTAATTTCTGTGAATTTGTCTCTTCATGGAGTATAAAGAAAATTCAGTGCTAATTCTGGATGTTTTTGCCAGTTTTCTTGTTTCCTTGCTAACAATAAAAACTCTAGATACATAATTCCCTGTGTTTCCAATTGAAGCTCAACTTCATCTCTGTTACTCCATCAGGGTATATCCTCTTCCTGCAACCTGAGATTGACAACATGCCCTTGATAGAGTAGCTATGGAGATCATCTAAAATAACATAGGCAAAGCATTTTAAGCAGTCCTGTTTGTCTTACTGCATCTTCACATGATGAAAAGAGGGGTCTGAAATGCACTAATCCTGTCATGGGTCCCCTACCCTCATCACCCATCTAAACGCAATTCTTCCCTAAAATGTTTCACACAATGTTTTAGTTTGGTTTTGGTTGTTGTGATAAAGTACTGGCCAAAAGCAACTTGGGGGTTATAGTCCAACACTGAGGTACAACTTGCAGGAACTCAAGGAAAAAACCTGGAGACCATGGAGAAACACTGCTTAGAGCCTTGCTTCAAGGCTCACATTCGGTTCCCTTTCTTGTTCAACCCAAGACCCCCCGGATGAGACATGGCACAGCTCACAGTGGGCTAAGCCCTCCTCCATCAACTAGTGTTCAAGAAAATGAGCTCACAGACTTGCTCACAGGCCAATATGATGGAGACGATTCTTCAATTGATGTTCCATATTTCTAGGTAACTCTAATTGTATAGTCAAGTTGACGAAAGCTAACCAGCACACCTACAAATAAAAACCCATTGGGAATTTGGGATTCATTATGGGAATTTTTGGAAGATGGAAGTGTTCATACAGCATTTTGAGTCATTATACGGAAACATCTTATGTAGATTCAGTGAGGGCCATGTTGCAATGACAGCAACTTTCAGGAAGAGCTAACTCCTAAGCTAAACATTATTTGTTATCGAAGAGCAAATCAGAAAAAAAAGAAAGAAATTTCAGATAGAGAAAACAGCTTCTATTCTGTCCTTTGTTTATTTATTCAACATATGTTCATTAAACAGCTATTCTATGACAGGTCCTGTTCTATACACTGGGAAACAAACATGCAAGGAAGACAAAATACCGATTCTACTGGTGGAGACAAAGAACAAATAACAGGAATAACAATATAATGGCAGATACCAGTAAGTATGCAAAAGAAAATCCAATAATGTAAGAGGATATAATAATGGAAGGGCTGCTTAGATGATGTGGTATAAAATGACCTCTCCAATGAAGCATTTAAGCAGAAGTCAAAATAAATGATGAATAAAAAGGGCTTGGGGTGAGCTATGACAAGGAAAGAGAAAACCTCAGAAATTCAGGGGCCACAGAAATTCAGTATCACTGCATTTTCAGTGGGAAAACTTGGAGAGGGGCAGGTGTCACATGCACTAATATGTGTGACATTTACCCTGTGCTGTCAGAAGTCACTGAAACACTTTAAGAAAATGGATGTCACAGTCTTACTTGTGCTTTAAATAGATTACCCTGGAAACAGTGAAACCGCGTAGGGAACAGATCCACAACAGAGCTGGTGAATGGATTGGAAACCTGATGGGAGAGGACATGAAGAATTCTGAAATTATTTAAGGGGGAAACAGTGAGGTTAGGCAGACAAGGTCACTCATACTATCAGGATCTTATCTCTAAAAGCCAATGTTTAGGATCAGGATTCGGCTATTGACAAGGAATAAAACTGGGGGGACCATGTGGGTCCTGGGAGTTCATTCCGGACATGACTGGTAGGATGGAAAACACAAGGACAAGACAGTATGATTTTAAGTCAAGAGAATGTTAACTTCAACCCCTGCCAAAGCACAACTCGTCACAACTAACCTGGAGTCAGATTTTCAGACCTCCCAGAGACTGGAGCCAGTCAGATCTTGTCTATCAGTGCTAAATAATTGATTTTGCTTCCACAGTATTGGAACAAAAGAGATGATAAGACAATTGGGGGAAAAACTACCTTTCCCTCAAAATTCTCTAAAAGTGGACCCTGTAAAGGTGCACCCTTTGCCTCATCTACTCCCTATACGAATATGACATCATTTTGCCATTTTCCTTAGTGACTTTGTGGTAGATTCCTTTTTCTCCTCAAAAGAGTCTCTGCTTTCCTTGCTAGCAACACACCAGTGGGAGAAGTAGGGAAAATGAGTATCAGCCTCAGAAGGACTGGCTTCTCCCTCTGTGTCTCTGTTCTCTCACTAGGAAAATACAAAATGGCTTTGGGAAGAAATTAATTGAAGTTATAAGTGTGACACTATGCAGGACAGAAGCTTGTCCCTAATATGTATTTTATGAATGTTGGTTCGATTTAACTAAAGTTTGGGGTTCATGGTATGCTGGTTATCTTTAGGTCAACTTGGCTCAAGTTGGACTCACTTGGGAAGAGAAAATCATAACTGAGTAATTGCCCTACCAGATAGGCTGGTGGAGCGAGTGTGTAGGGAGTTTTCTTGATTGACGATGGATGTAGGAGCTCATTATGGGCAGTGCCTCTCCTGAGCTGATGGCCCTGGATGTTATAGTAAGGCGGACTGATAAAGCTTTGTGAGTACCACTCCTGCACGACTTCTACATCAGTTCCTTCTACCAGGTTTCTGTCCTGGCTTCCCTTAATGATAAACCACAAGTTATAAACTAAAATAAGCCCTTTCCTCTCTAAATTGCTTTTAGTCATGGAGTTCATAACAGCTATAGACATGTATGGAATAGGGGAGGGGAAGAAATTGATGAAGGCCCAGCAAAATCTGCAGGTGTCAAACTAAGACATTGAGGTTATCCAAGGATTTCAAGAAAAGGGATAATGTAGTCAGAGCTGCTAGCAGAGGCCAAGCTAGAGCAAGGAAATTGGTTAGGAAATACATGTGATCATCCAGGCAAGAAATAATGAGATCAGACTGCTCTGGGCAGAGAAGACAATGTCCTTTTAGGATGAAGATCAGTGGTATAAATGAAAGAGGAAGGACACTAGGGTGACTGAGAGACAGATTGTGTTCCAGAGACAAGAACATAGAAGGCAAAGCAAGAAGGGAAGGGAAGAGAAATGGGGAGAGTGAAGAGGAGAGTGAAGAGAGAAAAAA
>PVIU01014402.1:0-52082 GCA_004026605.1 Ondatra zibethicus
GAGTCAAGGCGAGGCTGGTGGAGAAGTGGAGGGGTAGGAGACAGGGCAGGGGGCGGGAACCAAGGGGGACGGGCGATGTAGTGGGCGGGAGCCTGAGCCACCAGCGCTTCGGGACCAGGTGCAAAGGGGGTTGTAGCCCACTTGGCGGAGCTGAGTGGGACTTCACGGGGACCATGGAGCTGCTCAAGCTGAACCGTACGCAGGGACCAGGAACCGGGCCGGGTTCCTCCCTGTGCCGCCCGGGTGTCCCCCTCCTCAACAGTAGCGGCACCGGCAACCTCAGCTGCGAGCCCCCTCGCATCCGCGGAACCGGGACTAGAGGTGGGTGCCTCCCTAAGACCCTCTCACTGCAACCCATAGCACTAATGAATAACTCTCACGACCTCTACACTGTCAGCTGCCATTGCTTTCCCTTGTAATACCTCCTCGTCTTCCACACAGTTCCCTCCAATCCACACACTGTGCCCTCAAGCTCTTGCAACTCCATCACACCTACACACCACCTGGTTCAGAGCCCTGGCCTCATACTTCCTCTGCTATACCTGTGACTATTGTTCATCCCCACAGCCGGGAAGCAAGGACCTCTCCTTGCCAGTAGGTCTAGCTCTTTTCCTTTAACATCCAGTTCGCAGAGCTGGAGAGAGACAGAGAGAGCGAGAGCGAGCCAGAGAGAGAGAGAGAGAGAGAGAGAGAGAGAGAGAGAGAGAGGCTCTCTGGACTGCCTGGATGGGAGACTGGAGTTTTAATCTGTCCCCCACCCCAGCCTTCCCAAGAAAAGATTGTCAAACCTGAATTTAGCTGGCACTAGGAAATGCTGCCTTTCTTGTTTTTATTTGCCCCAAATTTCCTCTGCTCCCAGAGTCAAGTCCTTCGTCTATTTCCATGCCTCTTCTGTTTTTCTGAAGGTTTCGGGGTCCCTTCCAAAGACTCCCAAGTGTCCCCTCTTCTTATGTCTCACCTTCCTAGAAGCCACCGTCCTTTGCCTCAGTCCCCCCATCCCTTTGTGTCACCGGCTTCCCTTCCCACTGCCATCACTCGTCCTGTCTTTAAAGTGACTCTCCCTCCTCCCATCACCAAACGTCTTCAGTGCTTCAATGAACATTTTAAGATGCATTTCCCCCTTCCCATACCCATATGTACTTTCAATGTGTAATGAACACTTGCTAGGGTAAGTGCTGGGGACACCGGTATGAACTAGACATGATCTGCAGTCTCATCATTGGTCTGCAGTCAAGCACATAGGGACCAAGACCATTGCCTGGAAACCCCACCAAAGGGTCTGATTGAAATATGGAGAGCCAAGGGAGATGGGGTCTGATAACCTTGCCAAGGGTGCAGCCTGGGAGCTTGGGTTCTGTAAACAGAAAGGGAAAGAGTTGGAGTCTGTGTTTAAGAAGGAAATGTTGGAATAAATTATAATCTGCATAATTACTTACCTCATAAAACAATCCATGCTTTCTCCATCTGGCTGTTACCCACTGTCACTTCACATCTTTCATTCAGGAGATATTTGCTGAAGCAGAAACTGTGCTAGGCAACAAGGATATGAGGGTAACACATTGATACAATCCTACTTCATGGAGCTGAGTTTATAGGGAAACAGACAGGTAAGCAAGGAACGGCAGCACAAGAGGAACACCTCCAGCCTGCCCTGCCCTTGGGAATCAAGACTGCTTTCCTGGGGTGGTGAGACATGGGTTTAAGCAGAAGACTATGACACAGAGAGCTAAATGAAGGAGCAGAAGAAGCACAAAGTGTCTTAGGCAAAGATAGGCTGTCTAAAAAGCTCAAAGTTTAAGCCCATGGCATATTTGTCTAGCACAACATAGTTTTGAATGGCTGGAACATGTACCAGTAAAGGCACATAATGAACACCCAGGCCGGACCAGCCTGGAGCATTTGTGGAGAGCTTTACAGCCCTTGCAAAAGAGTGTAGATTTTATACTGAGCACTGGGATCCGCTGACGGATTCAGTAGTGCTTCCGGCGTTAGTTGTGCTGTGCCGAGAATGGGTGGAGGATGGGCTGGAATGTAGAAGATACTTTAGAAAGCTATTACATTACACAGATCTGGCTGGAAGATGATGCTAGCATAGAGAGAGGTACTGGCAGAGGGGATGAAGAGAAGTGGGTGGCTCTGAGAGCCACTTCTGGAAATGGAATCAGCAGACCCTGATGATCGATTAGAAGTAGAGGGGGTGGACGATGTCAAGGAATGACATCCAGTTTCTGGTTTGGGAAAACTGGAAGGGTGTAGATGGCATATCATGAGAAAGATAATCAAGGAGGGGCTGGATATGCACCTTATATTCGAGCCCTTGCCTAGCTACTGCAAGGCCTTGGATTCAGTCCCCAGCAACAAGGGAGCAGAAGTAGTTTTGGAAGAGGGGATTACTATAAACTCAGTTTGGAGTCCATGGAGTTCAAACACCGATGGCTAACTCACCAGAGCAGCTCAGTACAGAGATCTAGAACTTACCTTGGAGAGCTGAGCTGGAAATACAGACTTGAAAAGTCTTCACCTGGAGGGAGAACTGGAAGCCATAGGAATAGGAAAGAAAAATCTTTTTTATAAAACATTGTATAAGATGAGAACAGGGAAGCTGACAGAAGGCTGTCATTTAAAGGCAAAGCAGAGGGAGGAGATTCCATGAAGAGTGAAATGAAACAGAAACAGTTGCTGTGTCATTGCAGAAAGTGGAGTAGGTGATGCTAAATATTGCTATGACAAGTCAGAGATGAACAAAACACAATGGGGTTGCTTAGACGCAATAACTAGTTCTTAGGAGGATGTGTGGAAACCGAGACCTGACTCAGATTGGGCTATGGGAAGGAATAGCAAGAACTGAACAAGAGTAGTTAGGCAAAATGTCCAAGAAGTAGGGGTGTTGGGAGAAAGAGAAACAGGACAGTGATAGAAATTTTGTGGGGTTGCGGAAGAGTAGGCTGTAGTCGAGCTTTGCTGCTCCCCGCAACACACACACTTTAGAAACTGGGTCTCATTTGTTGCCCAGGCTGATCTCAAAATGGAGATTTCAAACAAGGTTTTTTTGTTTTTTGCAGATTTTCTATACCCTGGTCATTTCAAAGTAGGGAAGAATCAAGAGAGATATTTAAAGGTTCTCATGCAAGGGAGGGCAGCCAGTAGAGGAGGGGTCCCTGAAGAAGCAAGATGTTCAGTGGTTCAGAACCCAAGTACAAGGGCAAGCCTCATGTATCTGGACGCTGTTGCTTGGACACATCAGGTTGTTATGCAGGTGTGCAGACGTCCCGTGCAAAGAGCGCTGGCCAGTCTCACTGGAATAGTAATGCACAGATGCACACATCACCTGGCTCACTACTACATTGCCAAGAGAAATGTAGATGCTGTGCACTTTATTTTTAAGTAAATCTGCGACTTTACATGCTCACATGCTGTCTGTAGTAAAACGGGTGACACCCACACTCAGTGTTGTCCGGAGTCATTTAGAGATGATTGTCTATCACATACTACTCTTATTTTATAATTACCTACAAAATAGCAGATCTTCCCCATGACTGCTTAAGTAAACCTTCTCAAGATATTACCCAGAAAATGATGCAGTATCATCCTTCAGCACTCGGATGTTTGTCTCTGTGTTCCCCCAGGCTCTCGGCTATTTCACACCATCAACATCTTAACTGAGCTAAACGTGTTAACGCCTGACATATATACTCACTTACATAGTGCCCACACATCTTGGCTAACGCTACCACCCTCTCAGTCAGAACCGCCGCCCCGTGATTATTCCCCCGTTCACATACAGAGCTCTGCATACAAGCCGTGCTTCCCGAAGATGTCATCTGCACACTGAAGTGTTCCTTAGTGTTGGTTATCGTTTTTGCTTACTCCAGTGTCATCACAGTTATTCGGATGTCCTTTAAACTTAAACACAGCCTATATTCAATTTGATATTACCAGTTATTACCCAAATAAATAAGGGCTACCTTCACCTTCTTCTCTATTACTATCAAACTCTAAGGCATTTGTTCTGCTATTACCAGTTCACCAGTGCTTTCCTGCCCAGTGCCTCTGACGCTTGGCTGTGTCCCATGCACCCAGCTATTCCCCCAAGTTAGTTGAACACTACCCATGCTCACCACACATATATACATGAGTATTACACTGATGTCTCTGTTCACGAGAAACCAAATACAGCACACCAGGTGAAGGCATTGGCTGCTTCAGTTCCTGTGAAGTTTTTCTTAGAAAACCCTGTTTTGTTTTGTTTTGTTTGTTGATAAGCTACCATGTACCCTAGGCTGGTCTTGAACTTGTGATCCCCTGCCTCCAATCCCTGGGACTACAAGCATGTACCACCACATCTGGTTTAGTGGGTGCTGGGGATCAAGGCTTAGGCAAGCACCCTACCCACGGAACAACCACATCTTCAGCCTAAGCCTATCGTTTGCTGTAGATGTTGTCTGGATCCTTGTGCTTACGCTTCTCTGCCATTGTCTGGACGATCACACACACTCACACTAATAAACACACACATTTACAATCTCACATACTCTTTTGCAATGTTCACACACATTTGCTATACAGTTGCTTGTCATTCTTATTGTGACTTTAACCTCTTTTTTCCAGAAAACTCTAAGTATATTAAGAATTTAATAAAGGGGAAGCGTAGTTTCATCTTTTTGGGCCACCATCAGGTCAAGAGCACACACAGGGTGTGTATCGACTGCATGAATGAGTGAGACACAAGTTTTTAAGTACTTGTGTAGTTCAAAGTGCTACACAGCCTGAAGTGTAGTAATTGATGTTAGTGTGGGTAGAGACAGAAGAAAGAGAACTTGGAGAAAACAAAGAGTGCAAAAAAGGCCATCTGCTCCCCACCCCCTCGGTCCAAGGGCCTCTCTGACAAAGATCTTCCAGAATTTATTTATTGTCTCTGCACACACATGTGCGCGCGCGCGCACACACACACACACACACACACACACACACCTCATGCACTTCAAATTTGCCAGACATAAGCCTTTCATAATCTGTCCCTGTGAAAAGAACATAATTCGAGCCAGTAATACACCAGTAATTGTAACACTCGGGAGGTAGAGGCAGTAGGATCTCTGTGAGTTCATGTCTGGTCTAGTCTACATAGGGAACTCCTGCACAGCCAGGACTACATAAAGAGACCCTGTCAAAAGGAAGAAGAGGAGAAGGAGAACAGGAGGAAGTAGAAGAAGAAGAAGAGGGAGAAGAAGAAGGTGGTTTGAAAAATAGACATACAAAAGCAAGAGTATTGCATCAAAATCATCACAATCAGCCTGTCAACTGCTATTGGTCCATCAAGGCCCTCCAATGTGTGTTTCCTAAGATATACTGGCAGAAAAGGGAAGTACAACAGAGTGAGGGGCCATGATGGAATAGAGAGACAGGGGCAAAGAGGAATTCAGACTGGGAGAAGAAAGAAATAGTATGTTGAATGGCTGGGCCCTAAGGCAGCTGTAGGCACCAAGACATTTCGGACACCCCAAGATCTAAGCAAATAATGTTACTGCTAAGTCCTGTTTGAAAAAATACTTTTTAAAGATTTATTTTATCATCATCAGCAGCAGCAGCAACAGTAGTAGTAGAGAGAGAGAGAGAGAGAGAGAGTGTGTGTGTGTGTGTGTGTGTGTGTGTGTGTGTGTGTGTACATTCATGCAAGCAAAATAGGGAATCAGGTTCCCAATATCCAAGATCTGGAATTACGGACAGTTGTGAGCCAACCAGCATAGAAATGCTCTTTATAACTGAGCCTGCTCTCCAGTACCCTGTTTGAGGACTTCTAACAAATAGAGCTTATTTATTATCTAATAAATAGAATAACCTCTAAATCAGCCAGTAATACAGTTTGAAAACTAAGCCAAGAGCCAGCTAAGAGAAGCGAGCTGGGCAGTTAAAGAAGAGACCCCTTCTACTCCCACAGTGTAGGAGGCTTTCTGTCTTCAAACTCCTATCTCCCTGACACTGAGGCCATGGGTATGGATGACTCAGTCTACTTCAGTTCAATCCAGTTTTGTTCAGGTTTGCATGTTTATGATACAAAGGTCCAAAGATGAATCTATCTCCTAATAGACAATGACACAAATGAATTGGTCACCTTTCTAGCCCGTCTGACTCACCCAGCAGCACTGGTCTCCCCTGGGGCTCCTATAGCTTCTTGAACATCTCTCAAACTCACTTCCTATCATTCTGTGTGGCAATTATCTCTTTAACTATCTCAGATTCCCTCTCTACTGTAAGCTCTCAAATGGCAGTCACCTCTTTGTCCCCAGTGCCCGACACAAAAGAAGTCCTCTGCAAATGTTTACTGAGTAAGAACGAATCTTTGGAGAATGTTAAAGCACAATGCGGAGAGGAAAACAGGGATTTTAATAAATGTGTAGGGAATATGGAACACGCATGGGTCAAAGACTGGGAAATTAGCTCCAAATGAGGTGCTCAGGATAGCCTTTCCAAAGCAGTGGCAATCAGTCTGATTCTTGGTAGATGAGGAATTTATAGGCATTTACCAGATTTGGGAAATGTTTGTGTTTGGGGTTATGAAGGGTATTCATTCCAAGGCTGAGAAGTCAGCTTAAGAAGGAATCACGAGTGCTCGTGGTGCGGGCAAGAAACTGAGTCATCATGCGGCTGGAGTGGGTGCAGCTCTGAGAGGATGTGACAGTCCTGAAGGGGGCCTGTGGATAGCACACGGCAGTGACAGTCCTGAAGGGGGCGCTGTGGATAGCACACGGCAGTGACAGTCCTGAAGGGGGGGCTGTGGACGGTACACGGCAGTGACAGTCCTGAAGGGGGCGCTGTGGATAGCACACAGCAGTGACAGTCCTGAAGGGGGCGCTGTGGATAGCACACAGCAGTGACAGTCCTGAAGGGGGCCTGTGGATAGCACACAGCAGTGAACGGCTTTTCTCTTCTTTTAGTTGGGGAGGGGCTGGTTTGGTTTTGTTTTCTGTTCGTTTGTATTTTGGGGAACACAGACACAATCCAACATGGTTTGGGGGTGAAGTGGGATTGGGGGTCTGGATGAATGGTACTCAAATCCTCCTACAGCCACCTCTCTTTTCCGCCTAGAACTGGAACTGGCCATTAGAGTCACCCTTTATGCGGTGATCTTTCTCATGAGTGTTGGAGGAAATGTGCTCATCATTGTGGTCCTGGGACTGAGCCGGCGCCTGAGAACTGTCACCAATGCCTTCCTGCTCTCCCTGGCAGTCAGTGACCTCCTGCTGGCTGTGGCTTGCATGCCCTTCACACTCCTGCCCAATCTCATGGGCACATTCATCTTCGGCACAGTCATCTGCAAGGCCGTTTCCTACCTCATGGGTAGGTGAGACAAACATCCCCACCTTGGCCCTCTCCCTTCTTAAAGTACTTGGCAAATATAAGGGTTTTTCCTGATGAGGGTGAGGAAATCACAGCAGTCAGCATGCAGTGTGTGTGTTCCCAACGTGATCGTTTCCTCTCATGTTGCTTAGGGGTGTCAGTGAGTGTGTCCACGCTAAATCTCGTGGCCATCGCCCTGGAGCGGTACAGCGCCATCTGCAGACCACTGCAAGCACGGGTGTGGCAGACCCGCTCCCACGCAGCGCGGGTGATCTTAGCCACGTGGCTACTGTCTGGACTGCTTATGGTACCTTATCCTGTTTACACCACAGTGCAGCCAGTGGGGCCTCGAGTGCTGCAATGTGTGCATCGCTGGCCCAGTGCGCGTGTCCGCCAGACCTGGTGAGGGCACCCACCACACTGTCTTAGGAAGTCCTTTTCCCACCTTCCTCAGACGCTTACACCCCTTCCCCAGAGCAGACCTCCAGCTCCTACAAGAATTTTCCCTCCAAGCCCTGTTCTGCACCCCCACATTTGAAATTCCAATTTGGGGTCCCTCGCCAGTCTCTTGCCTTCCCAGCGGCATGCCCAAAGCCTACCCACCCCTTCCTTGAACACCTGGCCACAGGCCAGTTTTTGCCTCTTCCTCTACCTGTAACTGGCCGCACAGGAGACATTATTGGTCTGTGTTGCATCCCTAGGTCAGTACTTCTGCTAATGCTTTTGTTCTTCGTCCCGGGCGTGGTTATGGCTGTGGCCTACGGGCTCATCTCTCGTGAGCTTTACCTTGGTCTTCGCTTTGATGGTGACGATGGTGAGATCCAAAGCCGGGTCCGAAACCAAGGAGCCCTGCCGGGTGGAGCAGCACCAGGTGGGTTGAAATGGTGAAATGCACGAGGGGCGGAGCTTTGGTGATGGACATGACCTCCTTAGTGGGTGGATCCGAAAGAAGTGTAGAGAGAAGGTGGGAGACCAGGGTAAAAGCGGTGGGGAATGGGGCATCGAGTGGATGTTGGGCTGCAACTTAAGAGGGGTTTGCCTTCTGCTTTGATCGCACCCTCTGTGCTCAGGGCCTGTCCATCAGAACGGGACTTGCAGGCCTGAAGCTAGCCTGGCTGGGGAAGACAGTGACGGCTGCTACCTGCAACTTCCGCGTTCCCGACTGGAGATGACTGCGCTGACCACGCCCACTCCTGGGTCAGGCCCTGGCCCTCGGCCCACCCAGGCCAAGCTGCTGGCTAAGAAACGGGTAGTGCGGATGCTGCTGGTGATTGTTGTGCTTTTCTTCCTGTGCTGGCTGCCAGTGTACAGCGCCAACACGTGGCGCGCCTTCGATGGCCCAGGGGCACATCGAGCCCTCTCAGGGGCCCCAATCTCTTTCATCCACTTGCTGAGCTACGCCTCCGCTTGTGTCAATCCCCTGGTCTACTGTTTCATGCACCGCCGATTTCGCCAGGCCTGCCTGGATACATGTGCCCGCTGCTGCCCACGGCCTCCACGAGCTCGCCCCCAGCCTCTTCCGGATGAGGATCCTCCTACCCCCTCCATCGCTTCACTGTCCAGGTTAAGCTATACCACCATCAGCACACTGGGACCTGGATGAGGGGTTGAGGGAATGGAGGGTAAGACAGGACACACGATCCCTATAAACAGACCCATCCAAACACATAAGAAACACACCAGGACTCATCCAGGTGGACACCCAATAGCATGGATAGCCGCCTATACACAGAAAGTGTTATCTTTGCTGCCCCACCTGAAACAGAAGGAGGCACACTTCTGATAGGGGACTGAGTCCCACCCTAGACACCTGGCACTGACCCCACTGGATAGACAATCACAATGTCTGTAGCGGTGAATTTTTGCTACACAAGGGGAGCTCTGACAACGGCTGACTGGCTCCTCATGTCCTTAAATTAATGGCACTATTCATTAGTGCCCATACCTAGCGCAGGACTAACCTAGGACATTGCAGACTGTCCCCGGTTTGACCTCATCATTCCCTTCGTCACCCAGCACTGAAAATATCAATAGGCCTAAGCACATACCTTCCCAACATGCAGAAGGTTGTTCTTTCCGCAGTGAAAAGTCCACTTATCCCTTTCCATTAGGGACTGTGGCCCTGACCCTCTTCCTTCACCAGACCACTTCTTAAAATAATAAATGACTTAGTGTCCTCACGAGTGTTCTGAACTTTGGGAGGCAAGTGAGCAGGTGTGGATTATATAAAGGCTTCTTCATCTATTTTCTTCCACGACTACTCAACCCTGTGTCCAACATTGTGGAAAAATATCTTGGGTATGTTTTCACTCGGTTTTCATCTTGGACCTACCCATAGTCCAGTGATGTTTCTGGGACCAGCATGGCAGGTGGGATATTCATGACACTTCATGTTTTATGAGTACATCCTCCCATTTGATGCCACTGTCAAAGTACTATATTAATGGATGCTTTTAAACTTTTGATGAAAAGATAAAAGGTGAAAAACTACATAGGACTTAGATTATTCAATGTGTGTTTGAAACACCAAGAACCAGACTATGGCAGGTACATGAAAGTTAATTGAAGAGTAGGGTCTTTTTATTACATACTTGATCTGCTTTAGTTTCAGAAACTAGCCAAGATACAGTTGACTAGAAGTACCTTTAGTAGATGTACCAACAAAGAGACCTGGGGGTGACAGGATGGAGTGTAGGACTGGGGGTCACTGTGAGTCTCCCAACTCAACTTCTCTTTTGACCATAAAACTCATCTAGCCCCAGAGAAAGGCAGAGAACAGCAACCTTATCACTTCATACACACACGAGAGAGAGAGAGGGGGGGGAGGGAGGGAGAGAGAGCGAGCAGATGAGGATAATAAGGAGACGATGGACAAGAATAATCAGAAGCAAAATATTGGGAGAAGAGAACTCCTTGATACTTCATCTAGCAATAGATAGAGAGTCGGATGGCTTAGGGTTACTGCTGTTGTGATGAACACCATGACCAAAAGCAAGGTGGGGAGCAAAGGGTTTATTCTGCTTACACTTCCACATCATAGTCTGTCATTGAAGGGACTCAGGACAGGAACTCAAACTGGAACCTAGAGGCAGACGTTGCTGCTGGGGACATGGAGGGGTACTGCTTACTGGCTTGCTCAACACGGCTTGATCAGCTTGCTTTCTTATAGAACCCAGGATCACCAGCCTAGGGATGGCACCACCCACAAATCAATCACTAGTTAAGAAAATGCCTGACAGGCTTGCCTACAGTCAGATCTTATAAAGGCATTTTCTTTTCTTCTTTTTATCTTTCTTTTCATTTATTCTTTGTGTCTTTCACATCATGCATCTTCATCCTATTCATCTTCCTGTTCCTTCATATCCACCCTCTGCCCTTGCAACCCCCTCCAAATAAAACACAACTTAAGAGAAAAAAAGAAAAAAGAAAAGAAATCTTGTCTTGGAAGCTGTAGTGCAACACAGTGAGTCATGCAGTAAACCCTTTTGTCGACGTATCTTTGCTTGCGAGTGTCATTGAGACGAGTCATTGGTTTGACTCAAGGCCTCTGGTTTCTGCTACACTGTTGATGCTGGGCCCTCGCTGGGACTTCTCTTGGAAATCCTGTTGTTGCCCTCTGTCGTGGAGGTCCTGCAGCTTTGGGTCTGCAGGACCGACTCCTGCAGATCACAGACCGGGTGGATGTTGGGGTGGACCAACTCATAACCGTGGCCTGGTTAGTTGCAGGGTTGGTCAGCCTGCCAACTCTTCCTGTCCTCCCCACTAGGGTGCGCTCTCCCGCATTGCCCTGGCTAGTTCACCCCTTGCAGCAGTGAGCAAGGGGCGGGGCCACTTCTGCTTTCATGCCCATGGAGACATTTTCTTGACTGAGGTTCCCTCCTCTCAGATATCACTGTCAATGGAAAGAGAGAATTGACTCCTGAAAGTTGACCTCTGACCTCCACTTGTGCACTGTGGCGTGTGTACCTTCACTCACACATACGGCGTACACACATAATAATAGTTAATCACTTTAAAATAAGAAATAACAATTAAGGGCTCCTCAGCTGGGGGTTGGGACTTCCTGAGCCTCTTCCCTCTCCATGCTGAGAGTTGAGATAGGGAGTCCACGATAATTTGGTGGCAAATATGATTTAAATACACTGTAGGAAATTATCAAAGAATAAATTTTTAAAAAATTTAAAGAACCGTATAGAGGTAAACCCTGAGGTGGAAAGAGTCAGACCCAAGGTTTGTGAGACATAAGGTATACAAAATTCTGAATCCTTTACTAAATAAAAAGAAGGCAAACTGAGTACACATAAAATTGCTAGAGTCCTGAGCCAGCACCTTGGGAAAGCCTGCACAGGTAAGGAGCCCTGAAATGAAAGCTTTGTTCGCCTTGCCTACCGTCCACCCACTAGCCAAGCGCCCTAGAGGAAGGCTGGATGGAGGGAAGCACAGTGAAGAGGGACCACGGGCTCTCTGTTTACCATCGCTTCTCCCAGGTTCTGGGCTCTGAAAAGCTGGGGGAAGGAAGAAAATGAAGGAGAAGGCGTTCCAAGCTGTCAACTTAAGACCGTGCTGGTTAAAAATAGAATCCCAGCTGGCCTGAGGAGCTAGAGGGAGGTATTAGGCCTCACACTCATGCCAGCTCCTCGGTAGCTTCAGCCAACCCTTCTAAGAGGATGGTGAGGACCAGAAGAGAGAGCAGGAGCTGGGGTAGGGGAGGACTGAGTCCAGCTTCTATGAATGTCCAGTGTGAGTCTAAGTACTGTAGCCCAGGCTTGACCTAGAAGCAAATGCAGGGCATGGCCTGAGAAATACCACTGCACACACTGACAGCCTTTCACTCACAGAACACCCACGCCTCGGCCATCCAGCTCTGGGCAATGTCCTGTTTCAGATGTGAAGTCCCAAGCATCTCCCATCTGTTTTATGATTGCTGCAACTTGGCCAACCACGTCTGGTGCAGACTTACTGTCGCTGTCCCCAGGAGGCCTTGTTTGATCACTCTGGAAGGCCTGTCTGCTTGTTCGGTACTTTGCTTCTTTCTTTCTCCTGATAATTCTTTGTGTTCCTGCCTCATTTCTCTCTTTGGAGGAAACAGAATGATAGGACAGGAGGACAGCCGAGCCAGGTGACAGAGGGGGTGCTGCTGAAATGGTGACACTGTTGGTGCTGGGACAGGTGTTACACAGATTCATGGATTTCCTTCCCAAGACCCTTCCACGGAGCAGCCCTATTTTTCCAGGAGTGAGGAAGGTGAAGCTGAGGAAACTTCAGGGAATTAGATAAGTTCTCACATCCAGAAGAGAGCCCAGAACTGAGCTCAGGCACCTGACTCCAAAGCCTTTCCTCTCCACCAGAGGACTAGCCAACCTGTGTTGTGTGAACCTGGGCTTCGTGGTGCACACCTTTAATCTCAGCATTGGAGGCAGAGGCAGCTGGATATCTGTGAGTTCAGGCCAGCCTTGTTTACATCGTGGTTATAGGTTAGTCAGGGCCACACAGTGAGACCCTGTTCCCCTTCCTCCCCCCAAAAAAAAGCAGTACAATTTTATACAGGTTGTCTCAGGGAGTTTCAGACGCAACTGTCTAACAGGAATAATTACATTGCATTCATAATACCATTTCAGAATTAAATAGACTAGTGAGTGTGAAATGGATCATCATTGAGTCTGGCATGATAAGGGTTTAACCTGAAATTTCTTTGTGACCAGGAGGAAGAAAAGCACCAGGAAACAAGCCCTCTACAGATAGACAGTCTATCATTGGGTCTAGAGTAACCTCCCAAATGCCCAAGTATTAAATAAATCCTTAGAGCCCAGCTTTGTGATATTGGAAAATGGTGAAAAGTGGGGGGCGGGGGTAATAAAAACTGTGTGTGCTCACATGGCTGTGGGTCTACCTGCACATGTGAGAGCATGTGTGTATGTGGGTATGCCTAGCATGCACGTATGCTAGCATGTGGATAGATCAGCCTCAGATGTCTTTCCTCATGTTTGTTGAGACAGGGTCTCTCACTGACTAGGAACAGGTGAGTAGCCAGAGAATGGGAAGGGTCTCTCTGTCTTCACCTCGTCAGGGGGGGGGGGTTCTAAAAGCTGTTCTTCCACACCAGGCTTTTTAAATGTGGGCTCTGGGGATCGAACTCAGATCCTCATATTTACACAGCAAATACATAATCAAATGAGCCAGCTCCCCTGCCAGCCCAGAACCTGCTGTCAAAATCTACCTCTGCCTTCAGAAGTGAATAGTTTTGCTATATCACATGATCTCTACCATGGCCCCTCCACAGCCTTAATGCAATGGGACTGTTTAGATGCTCTCTACTTTAATTAATGGACCCAAACCTCCGAAACTGTGAGCCAAATCAACTTTTCTTCTTTATAAAGCAATTGTTTCATGTAATTTGTTACACCCCCAACCAAATGGGACAGATGTAGTTGAAGAGGAGAGTCGGAACCTGCTGTAAGATGATTCTACAAAGCAAATCAGGAACTGAACCCAGCTCAGCCTGACGTCAAAGCCCATCTTTTCATCCTGAATCTGGACTGATTGGGGGGCAACAGAGGGGTGGAGGAGATAGTTGAGAGCAGCTGCGGGTCACTCCGAAGCCATCCCAGGTCTTACAGCAGAGGGTACATATTACAGGGGTACCCTGCAGGGTCGGACCCCTCCCTCCGCAGCTCTTGTTCTGCAATCCCTACAGGGAAGCTCCTTGGAAACCACCTTCTATAAAGCAAAAGTACTGGGTAGTATTCTGGATATTCTATCTTTTTCTGTTTGTTTGTTTTTCTAGACAGGGTTTCTCTGTGTAGCTTTGGTGCCTGTCCTAGAACTAGTTCTTGTAGACCAGGCTGGCCTCGAACTCATAGAGATCCACCTGCCTCTGCCTCTGGAGTGCTGGGATTAAAGGCGTGCGCCACCACCACCCGGCCTGGAAATTTCATCATTTAGTATCTCCCAAGAAGGCAGGTGTCTCGGAATCACCAGGTGGTAAGCTAGAGGGAAGGAGCTGTCACCATGAGCATCGAGACGGTGCAGAAGCCACATCCCATCACACACATCTCCAATCAGATTTGACTAGTGGGGAGAGGAAGGTGAGTTACAGACTGTTCATTCAAGTTACCGCTAGGAAGTGGAAAAGGAAACAAAGCAGGAGGCATGGGGAAGACAGCCGGCCCCAGCTCAGCGTTGCTACGGAGCACAGTGGATGTGGGGCCCTCCCGTAAACTGCAACCTGTGTTGTAGACTCCAACCATGATCCTTTGACTGCTGGTTGCTCTCTGAACCACAATTACTACTTCTCAAACTTAGGAAGTACTTGGTCAGCCAGATGCTTGTCTCATCACTAGCAACGTGCATAAAGACCATCACCTCCCTTTGGATAGGACCCAGACCGAAAGCGACAGAATTTCCAGCCTTGTCATGCAGCCACATCCTAGGGATAGGAAACAGTTAATGAATTAAAGCCACTGAAGTAGAGCTTGTCTTAATCAAACAGTTTTGGACGTCAGCAGCCTAAGTAGGCATAGAAGTAGTGATTGATAAGAACTGGAAGGCTGCTGAGGAATGTACACTTAGGGGATAAGGGCAGCGGGAGACAAAGTCCAGTTTCTCAGGGCAAAGCAAGAAGGCTTTGAGCAACACAGAAAGCCAGGACACTCTGCACTGGAATATAGGACCTCAAGTGTATTTTCAGAAACAGGGTTACCTACCTAAACGTGTGCAAAGCGGTACAGCTAGCTGTAAGGGCCCTACCCCCACAGAAGCAAAGCCTTCCAGGCAGAACCCAGCTTGTTGGCAAAGAGGATTCCTTTCTTGCCTGACCTAGAGATGACATCCTGATGCTTCCAAATTTAGCAATATTGGTTTTTCCTGAAATAATGGGGTGTCTTTCCGTGGCATTTGAAGCCCTGCTCCAAAGCAGCCTCCCTGTGGTCCTAAACTCTACAAGAGCAATTCATGGAGGGGTGGTGGAAAGTCTGACATTTCTGATTACCGTAGCCAGAGCAAAGAAGGCCTTCGTGTGGATCAGAAAGGAAGCAACTGCATCTTCAATCTGGAACAATGGCCCAGTGCAAACAAGAACTACACAAGGAAGGAATGGATCAGGCTAGATGAGACCAATGTGTATCTACTGCACAGGGGCTAACTCACAGCCAGCTGCGACAGAGAGGTCTGGTGCCTAGCCTACTCCACTGCCACTTACCAGCTTTGGAAAGACCAGCCCTGACGGCGTGCTTACCCCTCTGAGCTCTGGTCTCCCTCAGCCGCCGGCAGTTCTCAGCTGTGAATACTTGCCACTGGCTCTCGGGGTCTCATGGAGCAGATATCTCCCTTTAGAAAAGCACAACCTCAGTGTGAGTGTTAGAGGCCCCAGCAGTGAGACAATTCTAGTAACACCCACTTATGTAACTCAAATTAAAGATGGCATTGGATCATTATATCTCTATGGTGAATCCAGTCAGCTTCTGCTCCCTATGAGTGCTTCAGTGTCTTATGGAAACATCAAACGTGCAGTGAGTTTATGTGCACATGAATAGCCAACTAATTTCATAACCCAAAGACCAATAGGGTCCCTGGCTCCTGTCTTGTACCTGTTTCCTTGCTGCCGCAAAGAATCACCTTCAAATCTCTTATCCTGTTTTGTTTTGTTTTTTACTTTCCTCCATGTCTTTAAACAGGCTGCCAATATTACTGCTGTTTTTCTGTTTGCGGAATGATATATTCACTGCCCAACACGGAGAATGAGGATTTAACTGACATTTCCATTTCTAATAGCACACACACACATCTTAACATCAGTGACAGTCTCTTGTTTCCTTGTAGTCTTCCTTCCATGTCTCTGTGTATTTCTTTCTCACTTTAAGTAGGACTGACCTAGACAACCCACAAAATATAAAATACTTAATAAACATAGACCCCCAACCACGTTTGCATGACTTAGCCTCACTCCACTTTAGTCCAAATTATCCTGCTTTTAATATTTTAATTTAATATAGCTTATTAATTTATTCATATTTTGAGACATGATCTCTGTAGCTCAGGCTAGTCTCAAGTTCTTCGTGTAGCCCAAAGTGACCTTGAATTTCTTTTTTTTTTTTCTTTTGGTTTTTTTGAGACAAGGTTTCTCTGTAGCTTTGGAGCCTGTCCTGGAACTAGCTCTTGTAGCCCAGGCTGGTCTCGAACTCACAGATATCCACCTGCCTCTGCCTCCCAAGTGCTGGGATTAAAGGCGTGCGCCACTACCGCCAGCATGACCTTGAATTTCTAATCCTCCAGCCTCGCCTCCACCTCCAGAGTGCTGGCATTACAAGAGTCTACCACCAAATCTGGTTTATGTGGTGCTAGAGTCTGACCTGAGGCCCTGCACATGGTGGGTAAAAACACCGTCAGCTGAGCTCCATCCTTAACTCTCATAGCTTTTTAAATTAATGCTGAGTTTTGAAAATGTTCATTATGGCTAAGAGAGTAGCTCAGTAATAGTTTATTCAGCATTCATTGGAGCCCTGCATCTAATCCCCAGCACCATAAAAATAAATAAATAAACAAATAAGTTCCAGGTATGGTAGCCTAGGCCTATAATCTAAGCATTTTGGATTTAGAAGTAGGAGGCTTGATAGTTCAAGGCCAGCCTGGCTGTATAACCCCTGTCTGTCTTGGGAAAACAAAATTAGGAGCTGGTGAAGTGGCCTATGGGATAAAGGTGCTCGCTGCCAAGACTGATGATATGGGTACTGAGACCCACAAAGTAGATAGAGAGGACCAACCCCTACAAGTGTCCTCTGGCCTTCACAGGTGTGCCATGGCACGTACATGCCCACTCACACACACACAAACACACACATACATATACACTAAATAGATAAATAAATAGGTATTTAAATTTATGTGCAAAAATATTTCCTAGCTTGATTATCTAGTTGGTTTTTTTCTTCTAATTCTTTTTAAGTAGTATAACCAGATCAAGGTCATCATCCTGGCCCTAACAAATCCAGCAGATTTTGTCAAACGTATGCATGATAGATAAAATTTTAATGCAATGACTTGTGTATATGAATCTCTCTGTCTGCCCTCTGTGGATCAGATGCAAGCTCTCAGCTACTGCTCCAATGCATGCCTGCCTGCTGCCACCATACTCCCAGCCATGATGCTCATTGAAACTATAAGTAAGCCTCCAATTCAATACTTTCTTTTGTAAGTTGCCTTGGTCATGGTGTTTTTTACAGCGATAGAAAGGTAACTAAGACAAGGAGTAAACAGGCTAGGGTCTTTGGAGGGAATCTTAATCACCTTCTGATAGAATGCTTTCCTAATTCCTGGTTAGTGTTGGATCCACAGGGATCACGCAAAGATGGGGACAGATCACCGAAGTCTAATAAACCAGAAGCAAACTTTATTCCAGGAAATAAATAAATAAAATCTCCATGAGGCACAAAAAGCTTATCAGCTAGCCGAGACCACAGCCAGAGATGGACTTGTAAAGTTGTGGCAAAGGACGGTTTTTGAACCCTCCCTTTTTATATTAAGAAGTAACAAGTATTAGGCAATAACAAAGGAATTTTTACAATCTTGAGGTGAAACTCAGATACAAATTGCCCTTCTTTGCAGTTTTTAGTAACAGGTTTTTCAGTTAAACTGTGCATTGTTTTTCCTGGCGTTCCCTGACAGTGTTTACCAAGGCTCTGCCCCTCTCCTGACACTGCCAGATTCGCATGGCAGGGAAGGGTACTGGAAAATGCACAACCAAAAAGTCAAAAATCACATACATCCCATCATTTAAAAGTTAACTCAGCTCACATCAATTTCTGGTCATGAGTGGTCAGGGCGGTTATCTAAAAGCTGATCCTCAGTTTGCAGAGCGACCCTAAATTTGCAGAGGCCACTTCAGCCTTGCAAACAGAGCTATGGGTTGTAAAGCCGAGTAACTCACTGTTAACAGTTAATCCTCAAGCTGCTGAGAAAACTGCTGACAGCCTGCTCTCATTCTCCTAGGCTTACAACTTTATATTTATTTATTTCTACTAATTTTTGAAATCTACATTTTTATAATCTTATTTTGTGCTCTTCATTTAGGAGGTAAAGGTTTGGCTGTGGAACTCGAGGAGTCCATGGGAGAAAGAGGAGCAGGTTGGCTGCCTGGGCACTTAGTATGCATATCCACACCATATCCACACCATATCCACACCATACCCACACCATATCCACACCATATCCACACTCAGGTTTCCAGCTTGTTGGGGGACCCTAAACTCTTCCTCCTCCAGGTAGGTCACCAGTGTTCTGTCTGCTGAGAGGAACAAGAGAGTTAGGGAGAAAATCTACAAGCTAACCCTCTCCTCAACAGCTTCCACACATCTTCCATTATTATTTTTCTTCCCGTACCGGTTATGTTTCCAGGGAAGCCTTGCCTCGCTGACTTCTCGGCCCTCTGAAGGGCTTATCATATAACCGTGGCAATTCTTCACTTTCCCAGTGCTAAGAGTCTACTTATCTGAGTCCACTAAGCTAATAAATACAAACTAAACTTTTTTTTTTATGGTTTCCAAAACCTTTTCTCACCATCTCTGAGAACTTAAGTCTGTTGGGAAAGGGATCCCAGAGATGAGAGTCCAGATTAGTGATACAGCACCTGCCTAGCATACACAAGGCCCTGGGTTCAGTCACCAGCACAATGGGGTGGGTGGTCCTTTTAAATCCAGCTAAGAGATCAGAGAATCAATCCCTTGGCATGGTGCCCAATGGGAGCCAGAACCGGACGATGAGAACACCAGGCGGGTACATTGAGCAGGGGCAAATGAAGAAATTTTACACCCAACTTTCTTTAGCTTTCACCCATGTGAAAATACTATAAGGGGTTAAAAATTCCTTTCACCAAAGTTTTCATGGAGAAAGGAGGACAGAATGTTTTCAACTGTGTTCAAAGTACAGTCTTTACTAGCCCAAGCCCCAGGCCGTTGTTCAGTCTTTCTCTTGGAGTTTAGAGCACCAGGTTGGGGGTGGAGGTAGGGGTGAGGTGGCTGCTTTGAGGCTGTATCTGGGCTTTCTGAAGAGAAAATACTGAGCGTTCTAGTGAAGACACCAAGTCACCACCAGTAGATTCTAATTTCCCAAATAATCCTCTTAATCGTAGCTATTGTAATTTAACAGTCTCAGAATTACAAGGACAGTTCTTTTACACAAAGTGCAAGTGAGGAGTAACCTCCCACAAGTCAGGACTGGGTCTTGCCTGCTAGGTCTCTGCAGCAGACTTCCTCCTTGGAAGGAAGGTCAGGCTCAAGGTCAGAGCCTGAAGGTGGAACCAGCTAAAACCAGCTCAGAGGGAGATGTAAATATGCTAAATGTGTCCCAGGGAGGCCCCTACACACACGCATAAACTTCTGGTTCCTGAAAGAACTGAAGTTAAGGCTGCTCTTCAAGTCCCAGGAAAAAACCAGGCCAGCTTCTTCTCAAGGACTGTGGGTGGCCCTGACCGCCGGCAACTCCCTGATGAAAGCTACAGGGGACTTTGTATTTCCAACACCTGACGAAGAACAGCCCTGAAGCTCACAGGCTGAGGTCAGGAAAGCAGGTATTGACAAGTAAAAATCAGTAATGTCACAAGTTAAAATGGGCATTTGGGATCAGGAGGGGAGAAAGAAGAAAATATCTGTACTAGGTGGGAGAGGGGAGAGCAATTGGAGTTGAACAAAAGGAAGAATTGAAAGTAAGGAGCCAGGACCAGGACGATGGGTTTACGTGAGAAGAGCAGCAGGGAGGCTTGGAGAAAGGGAGGAGTAAATGGACAAGAGGAGAGACGGAAAGAAAAGAGAGGAAGGGAAGTAATGGCATGGAGGAAAGGACTTGTGAAGCCCGCTGGTGAGTTCTACTCCAGCGAGGAACGTGCCTCACCAAGAAGGGCTTGTGTTGCTGTGAAGCCAGGAAGTCGCTGACTGGACAGGTCTTGACCCTGCTCTGTTTGGACAACCTTGCAGGGCCCTACCTCTCAAGGCCTAGCAGACATGGCTACACCTGCTGGCTTCTCTGTAATGTCAAATGGAGGCTGAAGGGTGCTGCACTTTTATCAAACAACACCTAACTCTTTCAAAACGCTTCCTCTTGTTCAAACACTCTACAGTACCTATACAGTGATGTGATGGTGGCATTATCTCCCTTCTATAGATGAAAAATTTGGAACTCAGGTGAAATGACTTGTCCAGCATCATAATTCAAGTAAATAACTGAGTAAGGCTTTCTAGTACTGGTCAGTCAGAAAACATCACCACCATCATTATTCTTACCAAATGATGACTAAATGACAACAGACAACACAGAGATGGTGACTTGAGCCAACAACCAATGTCCCCAGGTTCATAATTATCCCCCCTTGTTATGGTTTGGATGTGAAATGTCCCCAGCAAGCTCATATGCTTGAACACTTGGACCCCAAGTGGTGGCACTATTTGAGGAGGTTATGGAACTTTTGGGATACTCAGCCAAAGTGGCAGTCATAGGGCCGTAGGGCGGTACTTGACCAGTATAAGCCAGTGTGGTAGTTTGAAGGCAATTCGGCCTCATAATCTCACAGGAAATAGCACTATTAGGAGGTGTATGGCTTTGTTAAAAAAAAGTGTCACAGTGGGGGCAGACTTTGAGATTTGCTATGCTCAGGATACTGCCCAGTGTTGAGATGTCAGATGCTCAGCTACTACTTCAGCACCATGTCTGCCTGCTTGCCACCATGCTCCCCGTCATGATCCTCTGAAATAGTAAACAAGCCATCCCAATTAAATGTTTTCTTTATAAGAGTTGCCACCAGGCAGTGATGGCGCACACCTATAATCCCTACACTCAGGAGGCAGAGGCAGGCAAATCTCTGTGAGTTCAAGACCAGCCTGGTGACCTACGAAATAGATTCCTGGGCAGTCAAAGCTACACAAAGAAACCCTGTCTCTAAACTCCAACACACAAAAAAGTTGCCATGATCATGGTGTCACCCTAAGTAAGACAGCCAACTCTGCGAACATCACTAACTTTCTGCCTCCTTGTCTACAGAGATACAAGAAGCTTGGTAACATGTTCCAGCTGCCATGAACTCCATCACGCCTTTCCTTCCATGATAAATGGTACCTCTCAAATTGTAAGCCAGAATAAACCTTCTTTCCTTAAGCTGTTTTTGTGAAATATTCATCTAGTCACAGTGATACAAAAAGAAACAAATACATCTTCCCTTCCATGAAGCCTTGGGTTTTGCTCTCAAGGGGCTTTGGGTCTCCCAGCTCCTCTGTAGCATCCCGAGTCTTCTTTATGGAGCCCTGTGAGGTATGCCATTGCTGAGAACAGTAATCAATTCAGAATTTTGGAGCTACTCAGTCACTGCTTAGGTGGTATCAAATACACTCAGGTGATGTTCTCTGTTCTTTCGGAGGTGAGACAATGTCACAACTGTCTCAACTCTTAGGCTGGCTTGCCTGCTGTGCCTTACTGTTGCATAAAGTGTTTAACCATTCTTTTTCTGATTGTTGCACAGGATCCACATAGCTTTAAAGCACTAAACCTAAGGAAAGCTTCTGGTCTAGGGCTGTGGATTGGTGAGTAGGAGCAAGCAAGATGAGGGTACAGGAAAAGGTGAGGAGAGCGAACCCCTAGTGATCCTGATAATTCTCTGACCTAAACGGTTCTCAACAGTATTTCCAAAATTTCCATTATAATAAGAACCATTTTTTTCTCTTTCCTTGGATAACGTGATTCTTTAATTCTAAGGCAAACTCCAGGAATCTGGAGTTTTAACAGCCCAGTATTGATTCCTTTCTCAGTATAGACTGTCCCCAGTTTCCAGGCATATCATGACTCTGTATCCGGCCAGGAATCCAGAGCCTTTATCGCTATACACCCAAATCCTCACTAATACACCCTGACACATTTAACATTTCCCATTTTTCCTGATCGCTTCCTAACCTCTAGTCTCCTTCATTTGTTCAAAAGCCCCGTTTGGAGTCTGGCATGATGTCACAGCTCTATAATCCCAGCACTTAGGAGGCAAATGAAAATCAAGAGTTCAAGGCCAATCTGGGCTACTGCTCAACAAGATTGTCCCAGAAAAGTAAAAGTCCAGTTGCTCCTGATGTTCTTCTCTTCATCAGCAATTTCCTCTGCCCAAATGTTTCCCTCCTCTTCGTTTGACTAATTTATTCTATTGATTCAGTCAAGTCTGTTTAAAAGTCTCAAAAAAAAAAAAGAATATCTTCTACTCTCTTAGTCTAAATTGTCCTCCAACACACTCCTTATTGACTTTCCGTTTTAATTTTTAGCACACACAAACGTGTGGATTCCTTATTGTTTTGTTCGTGCCCTTTCCCTTAGCACAGTAACTTCCATGCCCTCACGTCCCTCACACAGGCACCCAGCCCAGAGAACACTCTGGCCACTAATGTTTATTTTTAAAACGATAGGGAGGAGGGATTCATGGCCTCAATAACCACCAGACTATTCTGCAATCCCAAAGCCAACTACCTCTCTTTGAGCTCACTGTATTTGTGCCTGGGTTCAAGTTCTGACGTTTCCCATCCTTCCTATTGTGCCAATAGATAAATCTTTCACACTTTGTAAATCTCCAATGCACCTTCACTGCCTTTCTCTCTATTCTCCTGTCTTTTGTCTAATGCATTCCCTCCTCTCAAAATTATTCATTTTTATTTTACATGTGTGAGTGTTTTCTAAATAAACTTGTTTATTTATTTTACACCCCAGGCTGCAGTTTCCCCCCCCCCTTCTCCTCCCAGTGCAACTTCCCCACTCCCTCTGTATTCCCATCCCCCATTCCACTCTTCCTCCATTTCTGTTTAGGAAAGGATTGGTCTCCCATGAGTATCAACAAAACATGGTATATCAAGTTGCAGTAAGACTAAGCACCTCCTCATGTATTAAGGCTGGGCAAGGAGACCTAATATGAGAGTAGGCTCCCAAAAGCCTGTAAAAGAATGGGACACAGTCCCTGTTCCCACTGTTAGGAGTCCTACAAGAGGACCAAGCTACACATATATGCAGAGTGCCTAGGTCAGCCCCATGCAGGCTCCCTGATTGTCAATTCAGTCTGTGAGCCCCAGTGAGCCTAAGTTAGTTGATTCTGTGAGTTTTTTATGAGCGTTTTTGTCTGAATGTCTGCAGGTTCACTGTATATGTACAGTGCCTGTGGAGGCAGAAGGAGGCATCAGATTCTCTGGAGCTGCAAGCTGCATTGTGGGCGCTAGGAACCAAATCTTGGTTCTGCAAACGAGTGATCTTAGCCACTGAACCATCTCACCAGTGCCCATATCCCCTTCTTTTTTGCTACTGTTGCTTTTTATTTTTGTTTTTGTGACAGGGTTTTCTTGTGTAACAGCTCTGGCTGTCCTGGAACTAGTTCTTGTAGACAGGCTAGCCTCAGCCTCACAGAGATCCACCTGCCTTTGCCTCCCAAGTGCTGGGATTAAAAGTGTGCACCACCATCACCCAGGTCCATATTCTCTTCTTAAAGGTGTGATCCAGTTGGTAAATTGCTAGGAACAAAAGATCTTAAGCCCAACTCAGACTTTAGACAGAATCGGCACTTGAACAAGATACCTGGTTGATTCCTTTATACAATAATGTTTGTAAGATACTAATACATTGGACAGAACTTTTTATCCCACTATTCAATATATTCATATTTAAGGCAATTTCTAGTCTCTACTTGTCATATGCTCTTCATCATGTAAGCTTCCTTAGTGCTGAAGCTGAAGCAACTTAACTTCCGCTCCCTCTGCGTAGGAGCTAGCTTCTTCCTTGACTGCTAATAAAACTTCCCATGGGTTCCTACAGCTTTTCCCAGACACTTGGAAAAATTTAAAGGTACTCTGGTCATTTTTGGTAATAAATCAGTCACAGTTCAGAAGCTCAAATATCCAGTCATTCATAATAGTCGAACTCTGAATTTGTTGTTGTTGCTATTTTTTAATTACTTTAAAAATACTGTGTTAGTTATTTCTCTCTTAAAATAAATACCAACAGAAAAAAAGACAAGAAAGAAAGAAAGAAAGAAAGAGAGAGAGAGCCCCATGCCCCCCAAACAAAATCAAAACGCACAGAGTCTGTTCTGTGTTGGCAGCTACTCACTGGCAGGGCTTCTTCCCTGGGGTGTGGCTGATATGCCCAGGGACACTCACTCCATTGGAGAAAATAGACTTCCCCTTTCCCAGCAGTATCAATTGCAAATGGTCTTTGTAAAACAAATGTAAGTAGCTTAATAAAAGAGTTGTTTTTTCTGAAGTAGTAGTGTCAGGTATATTGAAATAATATTACACTTTGGACTGCTTTTTCTAACCTTTTACAGATCTACTGGTCAATAAGTTAACATTACCCTTGTCTTAGTCAAGGTTACTATTGCTATGACCAAAAGGAACGTGAGGAGGAAAGGGTTTATTTGGCTTGCACTTCCACAGCACTGTTCACCATCAAAGGAAGTCAGGACAGGAACTCAAACAGGGCAGGAGCCTGGAGGCAGGAGGTGATGCAAGGCCATGGAGGGGTGCTGCTTACTCACCTGCTCCTATGGCTTACTCAGCCTGCTTTCTTATAGAGCCCAGGACTACCAGGCAAGGATGGCCCCACCCACAAAGAGCTGGTCCCTCCCCGACCAATCACTAATTTTTTTAAAAAATGCCGTACAGACTTACCTGCAGTCCTATCACATGAAGGCATTTTTTCAACTGTTTCCCTCCCTTCAGATGACTCTAGATTATATCAAGTTGACATAAAAACTAGCCAGGACACTCCTAAAACTAAGATTATGGAAAAAAATGTGTATTGGTGTGTAATTAAATTTAATCATAATCCAAAAAGTTTTTCTTTATTTGGGGGATTTGACAATTTTATGCATGTATACAATGTGCTGGGATCATATTTACCTGCTGTTGTGCCCTCTTATCCCCTTTGCATTCCTTCTTAATTAGTTCCTAGCCTACCTTCGTGTGTGTGACTTTGTATGAATGTGTATATGAGTATTGTATGTGTGAGTGTGTGTACGCATGTGTGTATGTGTGAGTGTATATGTGTGTATATATGTTTTCATGTCTGAGTTTGTGTGTGAGTGTATGTATGCATGAGACTGGGTATGCAGGTTTTATTCAGGCAGTCATTGCTTTGTATTCATGATTGCAACAGCTACATCACATCTTAAAAACAGCAATTTCATAACACTCCTCCCCATCTTCTTGACACTCATGATTTTTGCTGCCCTAAAATGTCTTTAAGAGTCTATCACTCTCTACAAGGCCTAAACTGCCCATCTCCTGTAATCAGGCAAGACTTCCAGTGAAGGGATCAGGACACCAAACCAACCACACAACCTTCAACCTACAATTTGTACTGCCTACAAGATGTGCTGGGGTATAGGTGGTGCAGAAATTGTAGGAGTGGCCAACCAATGACTGTTCCAGTTGAGACCCATGCCATGAGTCGCCCCTCACACTGCCTGGAGGGCCAGGATCCAGAGGCTAGATAGAGAGACCTAGGATAGAACCAAACATGACTGGCAAAAAGTTAATGAAATAATTCCGAATGATATTCTGGTATAGGAGGTCCTTCTGTATTTGTGTTGCTTTCATTGGTTGAATAAAGAAACTGCCTTGGCCTTTTGATAGGGCAGAACTTAGATAGGCAGGGAAAAGAGAACAGAATGCTGGGAAGAAGGCAGGCAGAGAGAGCTGCCATGGAGTCGCCAGAGTCAGACATGCTGAATCTTTCCCAGTAAGCCACGACCTCGTGGTAAATACAGATTAATAGAAATGGGTTAGATCAAGATGTGAGAGTTGGCCAAGAAGAGGCTAGATATAATGGGCCAGGCAGTAACTTAATTAATACAATTTCTGTGTGGTTATTTCGGAGATTAAGCTAGTCGGGCGGCTGGGACAAAAAGCAGGCCCACTCTCTCCTTCAACAGTTGGAGCTCCAACATGGTAAACTGAATCCACGTAAAATCTGAGAGAGCTTCAAAAACGAAAGAGAGTTTAACACAACTTCTTGTTGTTTGCTGGCGGCTTGCCACAGCTGCTTTAAGAGAGATTTTCCTGATTCTGCTGTAGCAGGGGGTTGGGGGGGAGAAGCTGCGCCATTTTAAAACGAGGCTTCCTGGGCCCTGCTGCCAGTGCAAACTCCGGCTATGGAGCATTTCTGGGCCCGGATGTTTGTGTGCCCACTCGGGGTTGGGAACAAAGTACTCTGAGACCATGCCTGTGGCTTGGCACTCCCTGCCTGGGCAGGCAGCAGGATCAGGTTTACTAGGCGTGCACAAGCAGGAGAGCATGGCAGATTTCTGCTGCCATACACAGAGATGTTTCTGGGCTGCACAGTGCTCTGCCTGGCAGATTTGGCTGTAACTCAGATAAAAAGCTCATTCTCAGAGTTAAAGTGCTGAGTGTGGCTCCTACCTGGCAGCCCAGAGCTAGCAGAAATGGTACGTCCACCATTTTGAAATTGGAGAGAGGCGGGACCAACATCCAGAGCAGCTGCAACCAAACTACTTGGCATTTTAAAAGCTCGTCAAGACAGTAGAGAATTAAGGACAATGCAATGGGACAGATTCAGACATAAAAGACCTCTAAGTGGGTCATAGTGTTAGATAAAGTACGTAGGCTTGGAAGAGAAAGGAAAAAGACTATAGAAAGTCATAAAATAAAGTTAATGTTTAAAAAAAGGGTAAAGTCTTTAAAGAGACAGAGTACAGATAGTTATAGATTAAAAATATAAACAAAACTAAGCCACGTAAAAATGGAAAATTCACAGAAAATCTGGATTGTATACATTATTGTGTTTTCTTAAATTTTTTGACTGTGAAGGAGCTAAATACAGAGAGACATTTCATTGTGTGGTCTGTTAAGCTAAACCAACATATATGTTCTAAAGGTATCATGACTTCCAAATTTGGGTCTAAGGATATGGTGCTTTGGAAAAGAGGTTCTTCTTTTGTTTTCACAGAGGATGAGAACCTGTGGATTCCTTCTAGACCAATATGGTGTGATAAACCACTCCCTCTTGAAAGGTCACTGTGAACACCTTCAGAAAATTACTTCACTCAACTGGTGACTGAGATAAACCTAGCACACAGGATACACCATAAAAGACCTGATTAACAGTGGCCCCATTCAGCACAAAGCAGTTTGGAGAGAAATAACTGTGCCCATATTCCCAAAGATTGTTTATAAGTTTTGTTTTACATTTAAAGGGGGATATGATATAGATATGGATAATTTGCATTGGTATGGATTTTGCTTTAGTGATATAAATTTAAGGTCAATCTTGTTATATTTCTGCTCTTAATTAAGGTATTGTGATTGTGTAGTTCATTTAAAAGTGTAATGTGTAATTAAGAAATATAGGTTAATAGATAGTCATCTATAATAGTCAAGTTTGTAGTCATGTTAGTTAGATTTTTCTAGATATACAGAGATATATTTCAGTTAAATAGGCATTCTTCATGTCTTTTAAAGACTACAGAATATGGCATTTAATATTTTAATAACTTAGGGCTTTTCATGACAATGAGACATGTCCTGGCAGCACCAATCTACTTCAAGAGAAAAATGGGCATCGAAGAGGCTCCTTATGGAGTTTGTTAGCCATTTAGGCAAGAAACTGCCCTTGCCTGGACTGTTGCATAAACTGGAAACAAAGAACCTGCAGAGAGAGGACTGCTGAACTTGCCTGAAGGTGAGATGATCCTTCGGGGTTCCTGATTCATGAAAGAGTCTGCGAGACATTCTGCAGGATACAGAAGAAAGTGACTGAACTGTCTTTGAAATTTCCTGCTTTATGAAAAAGTCTGCTGGATACTATGGGCCTGTAGGCTGAAGATGGATGCCTCAATGGTACAAAATAACTTTGGGTGACTGTCCAGGAAGCAAGATGTCTCTGTCACTTCTAGAGTTTTGGAAGTTTCTTGCTTCTTGTTTACTTAGGTAATATTAGATCCTTCTGGAGTCTTTGATGGAGTTGAAGAATGGATAGTTATCATTATAGTTTTCCTTAGTTATGATAAAAGATAAAGTAGATATAAATATGGTAACTGTAGTTCTTGCTTGATAACTGTTTTGTTATATGTTATTTTACTATGTTAAAGTGAAAGCCTTTCTTTTTTGTTTAAACAGAAAAGGGGGAAATGGTGTAGGAGGTCCTTCTGTGTTTGTGTTGCTTTCATTGGTTGAATAAAGAAACTGCCTTGGCCTTTTGATAGGGCATAACTTAGATAGGCAGGGAAAAGAGAACAAAATGCTGGGAAGAAGGCAGGCAGAGAGAGCTGCCATGGAGTTGCCAGAGTTAGACATGCTGAATCTTTCCCGGTAAGTCACGAACCTCGTGGTAAACACAGATTAATAGAAGATGTGAGAGTTGGCCAAGAAAAGGCTAGATATAATGGGCCAGGAAGTAATTTAATTAATATAATTTCTATGTGGTTATTTCGGGGTTAAGCTAGCCAGGCGGTGAGACGTGGCCTGCTCTTCCTTCTGCTACAATATTCTGCTATACTCATTGATTGGTGCCTAGCCCAATTGTCATCAGAGAGGATTCACCCAGAAACTAATGGAAGCAGATACAGAGATCCACAGCTAAACATTAGGATGAGCACGGGGAATCCTGCAAAGGGGGGGGGGGAGGCTTGTAGGTGCCAGAGGAGTCAAGGACACACATACACAAAAACATAGAATCAACTAACCGGGGCTCATAGGTGCTCACAGAGACTGAACTGACAACCAGGGAGCCTGCATGAGACTGACTCACGTAGTCTGCATATATGTTACTTTTGTGTAGCTTGGACTTCTTGTAGGACCTCTAGAAGAGGGAGCAGGGGCTGTCTTTGACTCTGTTGCCTGATTTGAGGACCCTTATCCTCCTACTGGGTTGCCTTGTCCAGCAACTTGATATTCCATGTTTTGCTGATACTCATGGAAGGCCTGCCCTTCTCTGAATAGAAACAGAGGAAGAGTGGATGGAAGGTGCAGAGAGGAGGTGGGGGAGGGACTGGGAAGAGAGCAAGGAGGGGAAACAGTGGTCAGGTTGTAAAAAAGTTAATTAATCAATATTTCTTAAAAAGAAAAGTAAAATAAATATATCTGATTCCAGTTAAGGAAAGAAGAGTCCATCACTCCCTAGAAAAGTGGATAATTTGCTCCATTTGATTTGCTGATATTTTAACTGAGTCATTAGAAACAACTGAGCTTTAGTTGTTACATTACTCTTGGTATATCTCATGAGAATTTTGTCCACCCAGAAAAAAGTGTGCTCAGATTTTCTTCCCTACGTTTAACGTTGCTGGGGTGATTGCATTAGAAGTTAGATATGAGCCAATGAGGGGGAGAGAGGTGTTTGCAATCAGGCTGACACCTGAGCTAGATTCCCGCTTCCCACAAGGTAGCAGAAAAGAACCAAGTCCCCAAAATTTGTCCTTTTACTACCCCCCTACACACCTGTGCTTACATACAGATGAACACAAAATAAATAAATAATAAATATTTAAGAAGCTGAACACTTCCTCTGTGGCTCCTGAAGATTTGTCAGTGTTTCGGTTTACCAATCTTGATAGTGCTTTGCCCATGTTAGGTGGCAAACAACACAGTGTTGTTATCAGTGATGATTTTGGTTATCATTTGCATTATTTGCTTGGCTGAAATCTTACTTTTAAACTTGAATCCAACATACTCTAAGCCAGTGATTTTCTTTGTTTTTTTAAACTTTTTTTTAATGTTTGGGTGTTTTGCCTACATGTATGTCTGTGCACCACATGCATGTAGTACCTGTAGGGGCCAAAAGAGGGAAACAGATCCTCTGGAACAAGAGTTACAGCTGGTTGTGAGCAGTCATGTGGGTGCTGAGAACTAAATCCTGGGTCCTTTGGGAGCCAGATCTCGAGTCCCATAAGCTACTGGTTTTCATATAGGGTTGACTATCAGACTTGTCCATGGAATTTTACTAAAATACAAATGCTGAAAATCCCAGCAAATAAGAGGTAGAGCCAACATGATCTAAGCTAAAGTTGTCCTTGATTGCAAACAACCTAAGTTATGTGAGACCTTGTCTAGGAAATGAATTGATCAAATTTAATTTAGTACAACTGTTTAAGGTAGACTCCATATCTCATTATTTAATATTTTACTACACACTCCGTGATGGTGATAAATACTTTACATTATGACTCAAGAATTATAAATGTTACATCTCTAAATTTTCCCTCTATGTTTGTCCATTTTTATAAATTAACTATAATATCATTGTATTTTTCCAAAATCATAGCAATTATTAACAGTGTAGATGTGCCTTATAAAGCTTTTGAAAGTAGAGGACCAGCTTTTTTTTTTTTTTTTTTTGACATGGCACGCTACAAATTCCTTATTGGTTATTTTTGTAATAGGATCTCATTAGATCATTCTTTAAGAAATCATTAGCAATTAACCAAAGTGATTTGGAGTCTTTGCTATCCATGGATAGGTTTTTATTTTATTATGTTATATAATTTATTACATTATATTATTTCTTTCAAGGCTCTACAATCAACCACAGGCTTCCTATATCCCCGTCTTCAACAAAGACAATCTTGGAATTACAGAAAAGGTATGGACAAGTACTTTAAGCTACTGGTACTTTAATCAGTACACCTTAGGTGCAGGTTTCTGATGCCATTGCTTAAGTCACTATAGGGCAGGACCCACAGGCCAACTCAGAATTTCCTGAGCTCTTCTTAGTCGATAAGCGGATGGGTTTATAGTATTTCCAACATGAGATCCAGCACACACACAAAAAAGGAATTAATTACATAGAACTGAAAGAACCAATGAGAGATTATTACAGCTATCAGTCTAAAATATTTTTGGTATTTTCATGTCTTGTCTAGATATACAAGGAGGCTAAGTTATCTACAACCCATTACACTTAAATACACTCGCTGTCTGGTGCTGAGGTTGAAATCAGGCTCTCGTGCATGCATTCTAGGCACACTTTCTACCTCTGAGCTACCCGCCAGCCTGAAGCCACACAGTTCCATAGATTTTGCTTTTGTAAACTGAAATGAAATTTTTATGTGAAACTTATTTTCCCTGCCTGATCTTTGAAAAAATTCAGCAATTCTTTATCAATCATTCTCATTTTAAAGGTTTATTTATTTTTATTTTATGCATGTGAATGTTTTGTCTGAATGTGCGTATGTACCAAATGCTTGCCTGGTACCCATGGAGGCCAGAAGGGGGTACTGGATCCCTTAGAACTGGAGCAACAGATGATTGTTAGCTGTTTTTACTAGTAAAAATAATCTTCATAGCTCTAATAGTGGTTACTTGCATAAGTACGAGCAGGAGGTTATTTACCAGAACATGGGCAATGTATGGGCTATGCCAACAAAGAGAGTGGCATCAAAGCAAGTGCCCATGTCCTGCAGTGTGTGACAAGGGCTCGTAAACCCTTTTGCCGTGCAAGAGGAAGTGATGACAGGTCCAATATTGTAACACAGAACTCGTGAGTTCGTGGTTGCAGTGGCCATGTCACTTCTAGAAGATGACATTTTGCATCACTCCTCTGCCTCACTTTCTGTTCAGTCCCTCTTTCTCCAAAGTTTCCGGAGCCTTGGAAGACGATGCAGATGCCTGGCTAGGGCCACCGTTCTTTCATCACTTACTCTCTGCACTGTGACCACTGTGAGCTTCTGCAATAACCACTGCAAAAGTGAGTGTCTCCCAAATAGGCTAACAACCCACAAATCTATGGAGATAAAAATAAGTATTTAGAAGGCTTGTCCTGGTGCCCATGAAGCAAAATACAGTAGTATGTTCCCCTTGAGGCTGAGGCATACGGCCTCCATAGCCACCAGCTCTTGGTTAGGTTTACAGTACCATTCATGAGTTGCCTGGCCGCTACAGACACTGTCAATTAAACATAAAAAAAAAATTTTAATTCGTATTAGAGGGAACATGCAGTGTTTGTCTTCTGAGCCTGGATTACCTTACTTAGCATAATATCTTCCAGGTCTATCCATTTTCCTGCAATTTTCATGATTTTGTTTTTCTTTTCAGCTGAATGAAATTCTATTATACACACTCATCAGCTGATGGTCATCTATAATGCATGAGTCTTTAGATTAGCTGTTCAGAGCATTACAGCCATTCTCATCTCCTTTAATGTCTTTCATCGGAAGTGCAGAGGCCTGGGTCTGTTCATCTTCTTATGTCTCCCAGCGGCTGCAGTGCAGTTGAGCAGCTTCCCAGATATGGGTAGAAAGTCCATCTGTTGTCAAATGTGTGCAAGCATGTGTGTGTATGTGTGTGTTGTGTGGGTTTGTGTGTGTATATGTGTGCATGTGTGTATGTGTGTGAGCATGTGTATGCATGTGTGTGTATGTATGTGTGTGTGTGTCGTGTGGGTTTGTGCACATGAGTACAGTGCCTTTGAAGGCCTAAGGAGGATGTCAGCTCCTCTGGAGTTGGTGTTGCAAGTAGTTGTGTGAGCCATCTGAACTCCAGTTGAGCCATCTTTCATGCCCCTCAAAGAATACTGTAAATATTGCAAAGTCTTTCATCATCTTGCTGTGATCCACTAACATGATTTAGGGGTGAGATTTTTGCATGACAACTCACATTCCAAACCAACAATGCGCATTATTTCCATAAAGGCTACCCCATAGACATAACTTGGCCTGAAATACCATGATTAAGGCGTTTTGATGCATGTAAAAGATTAAAATGCAGATTTATCACTTAATTGTGACCAACATCAAGGTAAGTCAACAGCTAAACCTTCCATATCATAAAGAATAGCATGTTTACTTTGTTTTACCTTGGTCCACCATTCCTCTTTTCTCAGAGGAATGTTCTTAAAAGTTAGGAATAGCTGGGCAGTGGTGGCGCACACCTTTAATCCCAGCACTTAGGAGGCGGAAGCAGGTGAATCTCTGTGAATTCAAGGCCAGCCTGGTCTACAGAGCGAGTTCCAGGACAGGCCCCAAAGCTACAGAGAAACCCTGTCTTGAAAGGAAAAAGAAATGGAGGAATAGTTATATCATTTCCTGTAGGAGATTGCAAACTTCTCCAGGAAGTCTAGGGCTCGAGCCCTGCACACAGCTATGCGTGTGCTGCTTCTCAGACAGGCAGTGCCTCGCTGGTCCGGAAAGCCCTATCTGCGGCATTCTCCTCCTATTTCAGTTACTCCTCTGTTTCTCCTCTTTTTCTTTTACTTTATTAACCGTTTTAAAACCACAATCCATGTTCTTGTTAGTGACCTAAAACTTCTTACACAGATTCAGGACACAGATTTCCTTGAAATGAGCAAAAGTTTCTTAAACAGGGTACAAATGAGGTAATCTACCCTAGAATCTCCCGTAATCAACAATCTGAACAGTGGTAGGAAGCAGCTACAATTAAACTCTCTTATAGCTGAGGCTAGGGATGTAGTTCAATTGGTAATGTTTACTTGGCATGCAGGGAGGCCTGGGTTAGACACCCAGCACTGAGTGAGATGGGTAGGATTGATATAATAATGGTATAATGCTAACACTCTGGAGGTGAGAGCAAAGGAGAGACCAATCTAGGCTACATAGCAAGTTCCAGGACAAGCTAACTACATAGTGAGATCTTGTATCAAAAAAAACAAAAGAAAATGAGAGGGGGATGCCCAAAATGCATAGATGCTGCAGATAAATTAAGGAGATAAATTAAGGATAATTTAAGGATAAATTAAGATAAATTAAGGAGAAAGTTTCTTGACCTTGGCCTCTGTCTTCAAGACAGCAAACTAGCAGAGGCATTTGGAGGGTTAAGCCTACAGTTAGGTTGAGTCCATGTCTTAGCTGTTGTGGATTATATTGCAATAAACATTTCCTTAAAGTTCTTCAGATAAATGCTCACAAGTGCTATAGGTATATTGTATGGTAAATCTATCTTTGTTTTTTTATTGTTTATTTAAGGATCTCCATGTAGGTTTCCATAGTAACTGAACTAGTTTACATTCTCACCAAAAATTATATTTGTATATATTACGTGAAAGAAGTAAACTGCCCAAGGGAGTGAAGGGGATTATGAGGGGTTGGGAGGACACCATCAAATTTCATGCTTGCCCTAGTCCATTTCTGCAGCTATGAGAAAATATTCTGACAAAAAGGACTTAGGGGAGAAAGGATTCCAGGTTACAGTCCATCACCGAGAAAAGTCACAAAAAGAGAAACCGTATGCAGGATCGCCCGCTTGCTCTTGGCTCGCCTTCTTCTCTTACTGCTTGAGATCTCCTGCCTGGGGAGTGGCTCTACCTGCAATGGGCAGGGTCTTCCTATATCAATTAGCAATCAAAACAACCCCCCCACACACACACACAGGCAAACCTGATCTAAATGATTCTTCATTAAGGCTCTCTTCCCAGGTGATTCTAGATTGCATCAATTTGACAGGTAAAACCAGTCAGCACATACATGTATAAAATACCATATGAAGCCCCTTACTATGTAAAGTGAATATATGCCAATTTTCTTAAAAAGTAGTCTAGGCTGAGATTCCTCACAGAAACTTCCAGAAAATAAAATTAAAGTAGTCCTAGATGGTAAATTAACATTCTTGCTGTACCTATGCAAAAAACCTCACCAAACCTAATGAGACCAGACTCATTTTGTGATCAAAAATCTTTGAGACGCTTTTTAAAAAACAACTCAAAATGGAGAGACTATAAAGATAAAATTGTGGTTAAGTGAGAAATTGCGTGTTGTCATTCTGGGGCACAGCTGGGCTGTCTGATTCTGATTCAGGGAAGCTAAGCTGTTCTGCCACGTGTGAGTAACTGACAGTAACTCAGCCTTGTCCATGGAAATGCAAATGACTTCAGTCCAGTGCGAAAGCAACGCAAAAAGCCCACAACGGCTCTATCTGCACCTTCACTTTAGTCTCCAGTCTCTAAATATGTCTTTCTTAGGTCCTCCTCCAACCAGGAAGACGTTCCACTAGTTTCCTTTAATGCCATCATTTTTTAATTTGTATGAAAGTTATAATTTTACCCAAAATGTACCTTTTAATAACTACTTTGAACTAAACCATTTAATTAAGGTTCCATGTGACCTTACTTTTGTTTCAATCACAGGTAGCTTAGAGACTTAAAAATAATGGTGTTAAAGAAACTTCTGAGATAGCCCAGGTTTGTAATTTTCCTTGCAACTCAGCACAGAACCTTCTAGAAACTTTCTGGTCTCTTTTATGTTCGGCAAGCACTTGGTGCGTTTCCTGCTATAGGTATTAAAAGGGCCTGACATGTCTCAACAGACATTGTCCTGGTCATTCGAATCCTCTTGACACAATCTATGTACCCCAAAAGTACATGAGAGGGAAAAACTCAGATTCAAGGCCCTCTTATAGCTCTCAAAGATATGCTTTCTATGATGCTAACCACGTGTTATGACTGTCTCAATCAAGGCCACATTGAGCTCTCTGCTTGTACAGAAATGGCAGATAATATGATAGAGCTTATTTTCCTCAAAGAGGGCCAACACATCCTCTTGCGCTTTTGGTGATGGGGTACCCGGTACACTTCCCTGCATCTCTCAAAAGTCTAGTGTCTGGGCTGGGCATGATGCTCGGGGATAGAGCGCTTGCATAGTATACATGAGGCACTAGGTTCATTCTGAAGAAGAAAAGTCTGGTGAGCTGGGAGACATCAAACTCTTGCCTATGAGGAATACTGCCTTTTGCAGAGTTTTGTTTCAGCTTTGGTTTGAGAAAGAATTTCATAACGTAGCCCAAACTGGCCTCCAATTTGCAGCAATCCTCCTGTCTCAACCTCTTGGGTACTTAAATTATAATTTTTTTTGTCATATCTGACTAATTTTCCAGATGTAAATAAATTTCTGCTTTCTTTACAAAATAGAATCTTCAGCTGGGTGTGGCGGCACATGCCTGTAAGCAGATCTCTGAGTTCTAGGCTAGCCTGGTCTACATAGTGAGTTTAGGACCAGACAGGGCTAAGTACATATGAGACCCTGTATCAAAAAATAAGAATATGTCACTTATATTTAAAAAAAAAACCTTCTATGCAGCCAGTGGATAGCTTCATCTTTAATATCACATCTGCAGCAAGCCTTGGGTCTCTGTTGCACATTAAAATGTACATTGGGAAAATTCTGCCTGGAACTCAACTGCCATCTTCAGCAGGAGGATTTCTGTGATCCCCCTCCCCATCCCACTGGGATGGAATTCAACATTCAAGGCTCATTTTGTCCTGTGCTTTCTTCAGTAGTCTTTGGATACCTCTCTTGGCCACCCCTGTGATGTCAACCTTATTAGGGGTAGATACAGAAGTAAGTTTCATGCAGTCCAGGCTCGCTTCAAACTTATTATACAGCCAAGGATGACAATGAAGTTCTGATCCCCTTGCCTTTATGCTGGCATTGCAAGCATGTCCCACTATATAATTATAGTGTGATTAAATTAAAAGGAAAAAATTGAAATATATAGTATCCCCAATGTGGTTCATACCCCTTTCCCCAAGGCCTGTTATTTTCCAGAAATGTATCTGCCTTCTGACATCAATCTTGGGGGCCTCGAGTACCACTGTTGACCTTTCTCTAAGCATTTCAGTACTTCCCCCACCGGGGGCTCTGTCTATTGCCCCCACTGAGTTCTGGCTAAGCAGAATAGTCTACGCAACTGGCACTATGAACAGTGTCTTGACTGTCATGACAAGCCATACAGGTGGTTGTGACCAACAATGTCTGAAAGATGGCTCTTGGGCAGGCATAAGGCTCTGACTACAATCCTTCCCACTTTCATGCTCCCTGCCAGGCAGCCTGGTGATGACACACCAACTTGTCTGCAGAGTTGCAGTATAAATTCATACTGTGGTGACAGTGTACACCTACAATGGGTACACATCATGTCTCTTACTCCTTTCTGTAATATCTAGTCACACACAAAACAGTACTCAAATGTTTTAACAAGACAGGCATACATTTATATACTCCTTTCTTTTCGTATCTTGCCATAAGTGTCAGTTTACAAATAATCTGATATGCTTCCTTCGCTTGTATTTTGCTTTGCTGCTGGCTCTGATTTTGTGCCGTCTATGCTGTGGAAACACTCTAGTAGCCTGTTCTACTGTCACATCAGTTCAAATGGGAGTTACTATAAAAATTCCTGTAAATACACTTCCATACATTTGGGATAGCGGTCCCTGATATAATGCTTGTCATAGGTGAGATGAAGGAATCTCCCTAATTAGCTTTTCTTCTTTATGCATCATCTGCAGGTATGCAGAGGCCTGTATTAGCCTCCTCATAGCTAAAATAGCTGGTTCTGTACTCCAAGATATTAAAAAAAATGGGACATTTGTTTTGACTGGTTGAACTGTTAACACTTCAGTGGTCTTTTAAGTATTAAAACTATAGAGAAGCAGGTGCTGGGTAAGTTGCTAGAATAATCCAACTCTTTCTCCATCAAACAATTTAATTGAATTATAACCTGTCTTACTGTGGAGCTTTTTTCTTAATTTTTTCTGTATTTACTGAATCTTTTAAATGTTGTTTAAAAAGCAACATCTGCTTTCTTCCTACACCTTTACAGCTCTAATATCCAACCATCTGCAAATAAACCTTAAACTGATTTTGTTATTGTCATTTAACCCAAATCATAATGACTTGTATATGTGTGTGAGAGAGAGAGAAAGAGATAGACAGATGACAGACAGACAGACAAAGTCTTACTCACTGTGTAGCTCTGGCTGTCCTGGAATTTGCTATGTAAACCAGGCTGGCCTTGAACTCACAGAGATCCACCTGAAGAACTCTGATTTTCTAATGAGCCAATTTTTGTATTTGTTCATTTCTTGCATTTGAAGTACTCCTCAGTGGCATCCTTGGCCTGAGAGTCTTTAATGTAGACTTTAACCGCTGTATAAATATAGCCAACCACAGTACCAGTTTCTCCATCAGTTTTGCAAAGGCCTACTCAGTCCTCTAGTTTCATATTGTCATCAACCTTAATTGGGTTTATTCAGTGCTCAGAACAAAAGACCTTGACCAGGCAGACACATACAAGCTCATGAATGCATGAAGCCCACAAAGATGGGCTTTGCACATATCTAAGGCTGTGATACCTTTGTGGATTCCATGGGCTAGGCTGTCATGGATGAGGGTTGTCTTCATCATATCCATGGGCTAGGCCGTCACGGATGAGGGTTCTCCTCACCATATTTATGGGCTAGGCCGTCATGGATGAGGGTTGTCCTCACCGTATTTTGTAAAGTATTAATATCCATCGCCCCTCTAGCAGCAACACCTTCCTCAGACATGGTTGTGGGTTACACCTGAGCTTTTGCCTGTATGACACAATAGCAGCACGGGAAAGAAGGAGAAATCCACCACCACCACCAACAACAACTTAATCCTCCTCATATTAAGCAAAAGATATGAGGCTCCTCATCTGTCTTCCAGAAAGCAAAAGTTGTGGGGGTGGGGAAAGAGTCATAACCAAATACCCAGCCCTCATTTGCTTAGGCACATTGGAAGCTTGAGCCCATGTTAGTAGCTAATAGTAAAGCCTTGGAAGAACAAACTCCCTACTGTATTTAAGAGTATTTAAGGTTTGAAAGTCAAAGGCCCATGAAGATCTGTATTGGACTGTCCTCATTCCCCACTATCCTAGATCAAGAGCTAACTATTGCCTGGGAAACAACAGTTAGAAGTTAAGTTTGGATTTGACAGAAGATGAAGCCTGTAACTCAGTACATTCCATTTGAAATACGAATGCTTGAAAGAGCTGGGCATGTAGGGACCTGATGAAAACACAGGGAACTGGAACAAGGACAATAAGGTTCATGTCTATAGTGACCCTGAGAGCACTGGCAGTGGAGACAAAGTGGAATCGAGCTTGAGGAACAGTGATCCCTAGTGACAAAATAAACAGCTCTCACAGTGTAAGTGCAGTCCTGTCAAAGCCCGACTCAGTCAAGAGGCAAGGCCCAAGCGTGAAGCTGCACTTACTGTGAGTAAGTGGGCGCACCAGCAAACAGGCCTTCTTAATGGAATAATCTTAGTGTACTTGGACATGCTGGGTGGTAATGTCTTCCTTCACTGATAATTTGAGGAAAGAATATTTCAAGAAGTAGGTTTTATGATCCAGAAAAAAATACATAAATTCCATTTCTCTTTATCTCGGACATGCCTTTGATCTGGCTTGTGTTTGGCTTTTGTTGTTGTGTTTTGTTTTTGAGACATCTGTTCCATAGTCCAGGCTGGGTTCAGATTCACTATACGGCCAAAGATGGTCTCAAACTCACAGCAATCTTCCTGTCATGGATGGCAGGCATAAGCCACCATGCCCACCAAGATGGACACACTCATGAAAAGAGTTTCTTGGGCCTCGGGGAAGAAGAGAGGAAAGTCAGCTTGTAATTATATACCTGGAAGTCCACTACCGAACAGAACCTTTCATAATTTTCAAATATATATGTAATATAAGGAAATTCTGAAAAATAAATTCAATATGTCCCTTTCCTCAAGGAGTTTGGAATATAATGGTGATTGGAACAATTATACAAATAAAACTTGACAAAGTTCATGCAAAAATGCTGCTTTGGCTAAGAGAAAGCCTCAAGTTTGAAGGAAATCAAGAATAATACTTGGCTCGCTGGGAATGTAAAATAGACTTGTTATGAGATGGTTTCAAGAGTTCATATAAGATATGATGAGATTCTTAACTATGACTGTGTAGCCAAACGGGAAGTATACTTCTGAAACGGTGGCCAGCCAGCTTCAACTTGCCTATGGCGTACAATTGAGCATTAGGTATGGAGACAACGCAGGTGTAATTAACAGAAGGAAAGGAGCAGAGTGAAAGTTGAAGATAGAAAGCTTACATTCAAAAGATTTATTTGTATTTCCATACCTGTCCATACCTGTATGTGTGTGTGTGTGTGTGTGCGTGTGTGCCATGTAAGCATTCATATGTGTCCATGTGTGAAGTCTAGAAGACGGTGTTAGGTGTCCCTCTCTACCAGTTCTTTGCACTAAAGTCTGTCCCTGAACACAAGGGATTCTGTCTCAGCTAGACTAGAAGCCAGCACGTCTCAGAGATCCTCCTGTCTCTACCCTCTCGGAACTAAAGTTACAGGCATTTTCAGGAATGCCTAGCTTGTTATGTAGGTGCTGGGATCCAAACTGGTCAAGATTGCAGAGGAAGATCTCTTCGATCTCTTTAGCCCCAGCAAATTTACTTTCAGGGAGGCTACTTTAGTATGCCACACTGAGTACTCAAGAGATTGGTGAAATTATGTGATGATGCAGAGTATTATATACAGCGTTGCCATCTGGGCTTGTCTTATTCCACTGAGGACGCTGGTCTTTCAGGTCTCCACTTAAATCCAAAGTGTTTATGCCTTACGAGCCAGTGCTTGGGATTCATGCCATCACTGCCGCCTCCATCCTGTCACCTCTTAATTTAGCTTTAGCTTCCTGTGACTAACTATCTTATTTTCCCTCAAGCGCTGATGTGGTGAGGATGAGTCTGCTCGGCTGGAATGCAGAATGGCTCCATTATTAAGGCTTTGTCAGGACGGGGTGACTGATGGCGGCAGACAGACTCTCTGTGTTCTTATACTTCTCAGCACAATCTGAGAGTTCTTGATGTGTGGCTCTTAGGAAGATAAAACGTCCAGTCTCAGTCACTACCCTCTATAGGTCAGACCAGGCGCTCATGATAAATGAAGCCTCTAACTCCCCTTGACTGGAGCACACAGTGGCATAGGACCACCTCAACTTTCACCTACTTTGCACTCATGAGGTTTCACACTCATGTTAACAGTTTTAATTTACTTGGGCTCTATTTTCCAGTATGTTCCTTAACAATTTTTTAAGAGTTATTCTTCACATTTATCAAATATATGCTCATTGCAAACATAATTTGACTGAAAAACTACGAAAAAAAGAGACGGGCTCATTACTGTTGGCATTTAAGCTAATCTTTTCTCATGTGTACTTCGATTTTTAAAAGATAGCTGGGGAGCGGATCTCTGTGAGTTCGAGGACAGCCCGGTCTATAAAGGGAGTTCAGGATAGCCAGGGCTACACAGAGAAACTCTGTCTTAGAAAAATAAATAGAAAAGCAAATTAAACACAGAACAAGCTCCACCAGGAGCAGAAGCCAGGAGCAAACCCAGTCCCAGGACACGAGCAGATCAGGATTGACACAGCGGCCAGATCCAGAGCCAATGATCTCCACTGGAACAGGTACAAGGGAGTAACCGCTGAGCGAGTGAACCAGAGCCAGAGACTGCTGAGGGTCCGGACATGAATCAGGGAGCTTCAAGGGAGTAGACCTAACCCAACACACCGGTCTGGGCGTGTTGTCTAGGACCTCCCAGGAACTAGGCCGGAGCCAGGAACTCTGTCAGCCTGGGCATGAGTGAACCTGGGTCCTCCAAGGGAATAGGCAGGAACCAGCGATCTCGGCTGGGCCAGGCGTGAGTCTGGTACCTCAGAGAGAGTAGGCCTGAGCCAGGTCCTCTGTGGATCCGGGCATTGGTTTGGGACATCAAAGGGAATAGGCAGGAACCTGGAACCCCTGTGGGTCCCAGCGCCCACAAGTCTGAGACCTCTGAGGAAGTAAGCAGGTCCTCTGCGAGTTTGGGCACACCCGAGCCTGGAACCTCCCAGGCAGTAGGCCAGAACCAGAAACATTTCCAGGCCCAACTCCAACCCAGGGACTTCTGCAGGAGGGATCCCAGACTAGGATTTACAGATACAGGTCAAAGCTGGTAACCTAAGCTAAAGTTGCCCTGAGGCAAGGAACTCCACCTTGAGCAACAAATTCCACAGGAGTGGAATTGAAGGAGATTCCTAGGACAGAGAGAGCCAAGGCAACAAGCTCCACTGGGAGCAGAAGCCAGGAGCAAATTCAGCCCTGAGAGCCAACCTAGTCCTGGGACACTGGCAGACTAGGATTGAGCCAGCCACGTAACTCAGAGTCTGTGACCTTCACAGGAACTGGAGTGGGACTGAACCAGTTGCCTAAGACACAGAAAGAACAAGCTCCACCAGGAGCAGAAACCAGGAGCAAACCCAGTCCCCAGGACACGGGTGGATCACAATTGAACCAGCAACCAGATCCAGAGTCAGCGATCGCCACCAGAACAGGTCTAACTCCAATCCAGGGACTTCTGCAAGAGGCGATCCAGACCAAGACTTACAGAAACAGATCAAAGCCAGCAGCCTAGGCCAAAGTAGGCATTAGACAGCAAACTCCAAGAGAGCAGACCAAAGCACAGGAGCACTGAGCTACCTCCAGGAACAGGCATAACCAACGGGGTAACTAGAACTGTAACACTGACTGTACCATGAGGAAAACCATCTTAGCTTTGGATTCACTGGCACCTAGAAGATTATTCAACAGCCCCAACCACACCTATTTGAGGAAAAGATGAGTAGAAAAGGTAAGATCACATGCTACACCACAAAGAGCAACACAATACCAGGAAAACCTAAAGACCCTACAAAAGTAAGACCTGAACAACCAAATATGGATGAACCAGAAGAAAATGATCTAAAAAAAAAAACCTCAAGAGAATGTTTGAAATTCTTAAAGAAGAAATGAGAAATTACCTTAAAGAAATGGAAGAAAAAACAAAAAAAAATTGGAAGATATCACCAAATCACTTAAAGAAAACCAAGAAAAAGAACTCAACATATAAAAGAAACTATTCAGAACTTGAAAACTGAGATAGAAAAAATAAAGAAAACACAAGCCGAAGGAATTATAGAAACAGAAAACATGAGAAAAAGATCAGAAACCACAAATGCAAGTATGAACAACAGAATACAAGAAATGGAAGAGAGAATCTCAAGGGCTGAAGATAAAATAGAGGAAATAGACTCATCAGTTAAAGAAAACATTAAATCTAACAAAAGCTTAACCCAAAATATCCAGGAAATATATGACACCATAAAAAGGCCAAATCTTAGAATAATAGGTACAGAAGAAGAAGAAGAAGTTCAACTCAAAGACACAGAAAATTTATTTAACAAAATCATAGAAGAAAACTTTACCTACCTAAAGAAAGATATGCCTATGAAGATACAAGAAGCTTACAGAACACCAAATAGACTGGATACAAAAAAAATTCCTCTCACCACATAATAATCAAAACACTAAACATACAGAGTAAATAAAGAATATTAAGAGCTGCAAAGGGAAAAGGCCAAGTAACATATAAAGGTAGACCTATCAGAATTACACCCGACTTCTCAGTGGAGACAATGAAAGCCAGAAGGTCATGGTCAAACATCATGCAGAAATTGAGAGACCACGGATGCCAGCCCAGACTACTATACCCAGCAAAACTGTCGATCACCATAGAAGGACAAAACAAGATATTCCATGACAAATCTAGATTTCACTAATACCTAGCCACAAACCCAGCCCTACACAAAATACTAGAAGGAAAACTCCAACCCAAGGAAGATGGCTACAACAACAAAAACAAACACAATTGATGATCTCATTATAGCAAATCCCGAAGGAGAAAAAATGAACAAATTAACATCACCAACGATGAAAACCAAATTAACAGGAGATAGCAACCACTGGTCATTACTATCCCTTAATGTAAATGGACTCAACTCACCCATAAAAAGGCAAAGGCTAACAGATTGGATACGAAAACAGAACCCATCCCTCTTCTGCATACAAGAAATGCATCTCAACCTCAAAGACAGACATTGTCTCAGAGTAAAAGGTTGGGAAAAATATACCAATCAAATGGACTTAAGAAACAAGCTATCTTAATATCTAACAAAATAGACTTCAAGCTAAAGTCAGTCAAAAGAGACAAGAAGATCATTTCATATTAGTCACAAGAAAAATCCATCAAGAGGAAATCTCAATACTGAACATCTATGCCCCAAATACAAGGGCACCCTCATATGTCAAAGAAATACTTCTAAAGCTTAAATCATATATTGAACCCCACACACTAATAGTGGGAGACTTCAACAGTCCCCTTTCACCACTGGACATGTCAATCAGACAAAAAATGAACACAGAAATAAGAGAACTAACAGATGTTATGACTCAAATGGACTTCACAGACATCTATAGAATATTCCATCCAAACAGAAAAGATTATACCTTCTTCTCAGCACCTCATGGAACCTTCTCAAAAATTGACCACATACTTGCTAACAAAACAAACCTCAACAGATTAAAAAAAGTTAGAATAACCCAATATACCTTATCAGATCACCATGCTTTAAAACTAGAAGTCAACAGCAATACCAATTCCAGAAACCCACAAACACATGAAAATTAAACAATGCTCACCTGAATCATCAATGGGTCAAGGAAGAAATAAAGGGGGAAATTAAAGACTTCCTAAAATTCAATGAAAATAACAACACAGCATACCCAATTTATGGGACATAATGAAAGCAGTGTTAAGAGGCAAGTTCATAGCACTAAATGCCTACATAAAGAAGCTGGAAAAATCCCACACTAGTGAATTAACAGAAAATATGAAAACTTCAGAACAAAAAGAAGCAAACTCACCTAAGAGAATGAGATGGCAGGAAATAATCAAATTGAGAGCTGAAATGAACAAAATAGAAACAAAGAAAACAATACAAAAGAATCAATGAGACAAAGAGCTGGTTCTTTGAGAAAATCAACAAAATAGACAAACCTTTATCCAAACTAACCAAAAGTCAGAGAGAGAATATCCAAATTAACAAAATCAGAAATGAAAAGGGAGACATAACAACAGACATGGAGGAAATGCAGAGGATCATCAGGTCATATTTTGAAAACCTGTACTCCACAAAATTGGAAAACTTAAAGGAAATGGACAACTTTCTGGATAAATATCACTTACCAAAATTAAATCAAGACCAGATAAGCAAATTAAACAGACCTATAACTGCTGAAGAAGTAGAAACAGTCGTCAAAAGTCTCCCAACCAAAAAAAGCCCAGTACCAGATGGGCTCAGAATTCTACAAGACTTTCAACGAGGAACTAATACCAATACTCCTCAAATTATTCCACACAATAGAAACAGAGGGAACATTACCAAACTCTTTTCATGAGGCTACAATTACCCTGATACCCAAACCACAAAAAGACAATACTAAGAAAGAGAATTACAGACCAATCTCACTCATGAACATTGATGCAAAAATACTAAATAAAATACTAGCAAATTGAATCCAAGAACATATCAGAACCATCATCCACCATGACCAAGTCGGCTTCATTCCACAGATGCAGGGATGGTTCAACAAACGAAAATCTGTCAACGTAATCCACCATACAAACAAGCTGAAAAATAAAAACCATTAGATGCCGAAAAAGCATTTGACAAAATACAACATCCCTTCATGATAAAGGTCTTGGAGAGAGCAGGGATACAAGGAACATACCTAAACATAATTAAGGCAATATACAGCAAGCCAACAGCCAACATCAAACTAAATGGAGAGAAACTCCCAGAGATTCCACTGAAATCAGGAACAAGACAAGGTTGTCCACTCTCTCCATACCTATTCAATATAGTTCTTGAGTTCCTAGCTAGAGCAATAAGACACCAAAGGGAGATCAAGGGGATACAAATTGGAAAAGAAGAAGTCAAACTCTCACTGTTTGCTGATGATATGATAGTTTACATAAGTGATCCCAAAAATTCTACCAAGGAACTTCTACAACTCATAAACACTTTCAGCAATGTAGCAGGACACAATATTAACTCAAAAAATCAGTAGTCCTCCTGTACACAGTTGATAAAAGGGCTGAGGAAGAAATCAGAGAATCAACACCCTTCACAATAGCCACAAATAGCATAAAATATCTCGGAGTAACTCTAACCAAACAAGTGGAGAACTTGTATGACAAGAACTTTAAATCTTTGAAAGAAGAAACTGAAGAAGACACCAGAAAGTGGAAAGACCTCCCATGCTCTTGGGCAGAATTAATATAGTAAAAATGGCAATCTTCTTGAAAGCAATCTACAGACTCAACACAATGCCCATCAAAATCCCAGCAAAATTCTTCAAAGACCTCAAAAGAATGGTACTCAACTTCATTTGGAAAGCCAAAAACCCAGGATAACCAAAACAATTCTGGGCAATAAAAGAACTTCTGGAGGCATCACAATCCCTGACTTCAAACTATATTACAGAGCTACAGTACTGAAAACAGCCTGGTACTGGCATAAGAACAGACAGGAGGACCAGTGGAACCGAATAGAAGACACGGATATCAATCCACACATCTTCAAACACCTGATATTTGATAAAAAAGCAAAAAATATCAAATGGAAAAAAATAATCCATATTTAACAAATGGTGCTGGCATAACTGGATATCAACATGTAGAAAAATGAAAATAGACCCATATCTATCACCATGCACAAAACTCAAGTCCAAATGGATCAAAGACCTCAACATAAAGCCAGCCACACTGAACCTTATAGAAGAGAAAGTGGGAATGCATTGGCACAGGGAACCACTTCCTAAATAGAACCCCAGCAGCACAGACACTGAAAGAAACAATAAATGGGACCTCCTGAAACTGAAAAGCTTCTGTAAAGCAAAGGACATGGTCAACAGGACAAAACGACAGCCTACAGAATGGGAAAAGATCTTCACTAACCCCACACCAGACAGAGTTCTGATCTCCAAAATATACAAAGAACTCAAGAAACTGAACACCAAAAGATCACATAATCCAATAAAAAAAAAATGGAGCACAGACCTAAACAGAGAACTCTCAACAGAGAAATCTAAAATGGCTGAAAGACACTTAAGGAAATGTTCAACATCCTTAGTCATCAGAGAAATGCAAATCAAAACAACTCTGAGATTCCATCTTACACCTGTAAGAATGGCCAAGATCAAAAACACTGATGACAACTTATGCTGGAGAGGCTGTGGAGAAAAGGGAACACTTCTGCATTGCTGGTGGGAGTGCAAGCTGGTACAACCCCTTTGGATGTCAGTGTGGCGATTTCTCAGAAAATTAGGAAACAACCTTTCTCAAGACCCAGTAATACCACTTTTGGGCATATATCCAAAGGATGCTCAATCGTGCCACAAGGACATGTGCTCAACTATGTCCATAGCAGCTTTGTTTGTCACTGCCAGAACCTGGAAACAACCTAAATGCCCCTTGATCAAAGAATGGATTTAAAAAAATGTGGTACATTTACACAATGGAGTACTACACAGCAGAAAAAAATAACATCTTGAATTTTGCAGGAAAATGGATGGAGCTAGAAAACATTATTTTGAGTGAGGTAACCCAGACACAGAAAGACAGTTATCACATGTACTCACTCATAGGTGGTTTTTAAACATAAGGCAAAGAAAACCAGCTTACAAACCACAATCCCAGAGAATTTAGACAACAATGCAGACACTAAGAGAGACTTACATAGATCTAATCTACATGGGAAGTAGAAAGTATAAAAAGACAAGATCTCCTAAGTAAATTGGGAGCATGGGGACCTTGGGGGAGGATTGAAGGGGGGAGAGGAGAGGCAGGGAGGGGAGCAGAGAAAAATGTAGAGCACAATAAATATTTTTTTAAAAAAGATAAATAAATAAAACAAAGGATAGCTGGGATCAAACTGTGCAAATGATTTGATTTTCTGATATTTTTAACCACTGGATTTTGAGAGTTTGCCACACTTTTTAAATTATTTTTAGTCATTTTAGGAGTGCTAGGAAATGTCATTTTTGCAGATGTGGTGTTTTTATTTGATATGGTGTCTCCTGTGCTCATGGCCTGACTACAGCAAAAGTTTCCTGGGTTATGTATATGCCTATAGATGTCGAAAGAAAGAAAGTGTAAGAGTTAACACTTGTGTTTAATTGATATAATTCTTAATTTAAGTTTTCTGCTTATGTTTCCTAAACATTTGTTTGGTGTGTGTGTGTGTGTGTGTGTGTGTGTGTGTGTGTGTGTGTGTGTGTGCACTCCCATGTGATGGCAAGAGTGTGGAAGTCAGAGGACAACCTGCTGGAGTCAGTTCTGTCTTTCCACCATGTGGGTCCCAGGGATAGAACTCAAAATCATAAGGCTGGCAGCAAGCACCTCCACCCACCGAGCCATCTCACAGGTCCTTCTGCTCATATTTCTATCACAAATGATTTAACAGCTTGATTAAGGAATATAGAACTGAGCCAGGAACTATATTCCCTGCATGTCTCAGGATGCAGAAACAGGAGGCTCTCAAATCCAAGTCTATCATAATCCCTCCTTTTATTTTACTTTCTTAATATTTTAGATTTTTCTTATATATGGACGTTTTGCCTGTGTGCATGTGTGTGCTTGTGTGTGTGTGCCACATGTGTGCGTAGTATCCTCAGAAGTCACAAGAAGGTATCAGATCCCCTAGAACTGGAGTTCCAGACAGCTATAAGTCACTATGTGGGTACTGAGACTTGAACCAGTACTCTTAACCACTGAGCCATCTCTCCAATTCCTAATCCTGTCTTTTAAAAGACACAGTTTTGTATTGACAACCAGTAATTAAAATATGTATATTTACTTACAAATTAGAAATAGAGAGATATTTTACTTTAAGCCCAAGGGCCTCTGAGTTAGATTTAGGTAGTTTCCCTGTTATCTTTTTACTAAAATTAATATATACTTGTCTGTTGAAACAACTAGAAAACTATATAAATTAAGATACATGCATATCTTTCCCTCACCCTCCTACCAAAACATTTTTCTATTGTACATATACATAGTGTGCCATATGTTCATATATGCACAAGAATGTTTAGTGGTTTCATGTAATTCAGGATTCTACACTTGCTTTCAAGGTTAGCAGTATGTAAACTTTTTAATATATTTAGATTATTTTTATTATGTTGGCTAAAATTCCTTGGCTAGAGCCAGGCATGGTGGTGTACACCTTTAATCCCATCAGAGTCAGGTGGATCTCTGAGATTGAAGCTAGCTTTGTCTACAGAAAGAGTTCCAGGACAGCCAGGGCTACATAGAAAAACCCAGTCTGAAAAACAATAGTAACAAAAACCCTCCTTGACTGGAGTGTGGTGGCAAATAATCCCACACTCAGTAGGTAGAGGCAGAAGGATCATAAGTTCAAGGTCCTTGTCAGCTACATATCAAGTTCAAGGGCAAACTAGGATACATGAGACCCTGTCTTTTAAAAAATATCAAAAAGAAAAATTCCCTGGCTAACAATTATAGAAATCATAGACGTGATTCTTGTCTATAGAGAGAGGGCTATTTCCATTTCTATCTAATGATCCCGCAGTTCACCAAAATTACATACTCTGGAGTGGGGACATAGTTTCCCAGGCCTTTATAAATAGCTCTTACCCACCACGCAATATGGCCCTAGTTGAGGGTCTCCCATCGCCTAAAGATTAGCATGCTCCCCATACCAGTATATTCTCCTGTAAATTACCCGGTGGCAACATTATCTTCTAAGAAATTTCCCTTCTAGATACTTATTTTTTGGTTGTTTGTTTCGGGGGGTTTGTTTTTGGCTTCTGTTGATGTTGCATTCACCTGCTCTCTGATTTCTTTGTATGTTTGAACATCAGCTACTTGAGATCCACATAATCTTCTTTCAAAGACAAGATTTATCAAATCAGACAATAATTCCTATTTCATGTAAAATGTCTCTGTACACATCCCAACCTCAAGATGGAGAGGATCTGAAATGACGAGGACGCCTCGTCTCGCAAAGAGAGGTGGAAAGAAGTCTTCTTCAGTGTGAAAGCTGCTATCGTGGAGGCGTGTAAAATTCTTCAGATTCCCTGGCCATTTGTAAGGGAAAATCCAAATAAAGAAAGACGGAAGAGGAAAGGAGGGGAAGGAAGAAAGGGAAGGAGAGTGGGCCTGGAAAGAGGTTAAAGCATGGACACTGAAGACACATATCTCTACTGCTGCTCATGAAGGAAAGGGATGTCATCCATAAGTGGAAGGCGACCTTGAACTGTGTACAGCATTTTCGAGACATGTTTGCTTGAATAGATATTTTTCTGATCTTGTTTCCATGGCTATGATAAAATATTTTGACAAAAAAACAACTGAGGGGAGGAAGGGTTTCGTGGGCTTACAATTCCACATTACAGCCCATGACATCAGGGAAGTCAAGGCAGGTGCTTGATGCAGGGCACATCCCATCCACAGTCAAGCACAGAGAGGAACAAATGCACCCATGCTTGTGCTCTGCTGGTCTTGACTCACACAGTTCAGGTGCCAGCCCATGGGGTGGTGCCACCAACATGTCTTCTCATCCCAGTCAACACCAAGACAACTCCCCACAGACATGCCCGTGGGCCAACTTAATCTACATGATTTTTTCTAAGATTTATTTATTTGTGTGAGTATGGGTATTTTGCCTGCATATATGCATGGACACCACCCGCATATTTGTGCCTACACAGGTCAGAAGAGGGCATCAGATCCCCTGAAAGTGGAGTTACAGAGGTTGTGAGCCACCATGTCGGTACTGGGAATTGGACGTAGGTCCAGTGCTCTTGACCTCTGTGTTACCTCCAGCCCAATTTTTCATTAAGATTCTCTTGCCAGATGCCTCTAGGCTGTGTTGAATTGACACCTTAAGGTAACCAGCACAGTGCCTCCATGCAAATTATCAAAAGTACTTAATTTAGAACATGAAACTTTCATTCATAAATATGAGAAATTTCCTTTTGAAACTTCTTGAAGAATGTGCTTTGACCAGAATGAATGTGTGATTCATATGTGTGATAAATTGAGAAAGTGTAAATCTTATCAGTTTCCAGATAAATGTGTGATTTGTCTATGAAAAAATAGTTTGAATTACCAGTTATGTTATTCCATACAATCCTCAAGTCCAGTGAGGCAATAAGATGTGTTCCATTCAAGAAAGGTAAAATACCATCCCTAATTCATCCATGTCTGTAGCCCTAACCTTGTTTTCAGAATGGTTTTCCCATCAATCTTCTCCCATTATAGGAACCTTGAAACCAAAAATCAAGCAACATATTAGGGAAAAAAAAAAAGAAAAGAAAAGAAAAAAAGAAACTCAAAACATATCCAAACAATTGTTGTTCATCCCAAACATAGATTTCTGTAGGAAATAAGGATGAAGGGAAGCCTTCTAAGCTATTGAAAAATCGTGCCTCAGCAAGCTGCTCCAAAATCAAGAAAGGAAGTAAATCTGTCACAACTCGTATATTAGAAAAATCCCTATCTACGCCGGGCGGTGGTGGTGCATGCCTTTAATCCCAGCACTCGGGAGGCAGAGGCAGGTGGATCTCTGTGAGTTCGAGACCAGCCTGGTCTACAAGAGCTAGTTCCAGGACAGGCTCCAAAGCCACAGAGAAACCCTGTCTTAAAAAAACAAAAAGAAAAAAAGAAAAATATCTGACATATCCTGTATTGATTTGAGTAATTTTAATTTACTTCAACCTATTATACTAATTGTTCTTGTACCCACAAATATATCGGCAAAACTATATAACTTGGAGATGTCACGTTCATCAATTTAGGTATTCCCTTATGAGATGATTAAAATTAAAATAGAAGTCAGACATGGATGGTGGTATGTGCCTGTAATTGCAGTATATGGGAGATTAAGACAGAAAAATCATAACCTATGGCCAGCCTGAGCCACAGTGTGAGTATCAGACCAACCAGGGCTACATAGAAAAAGCCTATATCAAAGAAAGAAAGAAAGAAAGAAAGAAAGAAAGAAAGAAAGAAAGAAAGAAAGAAAGAAAGAAAGAAAGAAAGAAAGAAAGAAAGAAAGA